>CAAKHG010014273.1:16514-54864 GCA_901007715.1 Dactylopterus volitans
TTTCTTGCATGCCCTGTCAGGGGCCACCCTGGGCCCTCTGAGGCAGCTTTGATGATTCCAAATGTAATCTCTATCCTGAGCCTGGTTTTTGCAAGAGCCACATCAAACAGTGTTTGTGGACCTCCATCGGGGTCAGGATAGGGGGTCATTAAGAAGGGCTGCCAGGCATAGCCCCTCTCAACTAACGTCACTCCACTGAACAGCCCTAAAGATAAAAAGGAATGGCCTTGAGAAGTACCACAGAATAGTTTATGAACATGATTAAAATATTAAATGCACAGTTGTCATACCTGGCGGCGCGGTGGTTAGCACTGTTGCCTCATAGCAAGAAGGTGGCAGGTTCACTTCCCGTCCCTGGGGTCTTTCTATGTAGAGTTTGCATGCTCTCCCCGTGTCTGCGTGGGTTCTCCGGCTTCCTCCCACCTCCAAAAGCATGCTGAGGTTAATTGGCTACTCTAGACTGCCCGTAGGCATGCGTGCGAGTGGTTATCTGCCCTTCATGTGGCCCTGCGATGAGCTGGCCACCGCTGCTGTACCCCGCCCGTTGTCAGCTGGGATCGGCTCCAGCACAACCGGAATAAGACAATGAGATGTCACACCCTGTTCAAGTTTATGGGACAGCACGGACCCCCTCGAGATCCGGGAGTCATGTACGGACCCTGGCCACGTTGCCAGGATACTTGTGACTATTATCCGATGGTCACATGTCACGTTAGTCAATGTGCACTTGAAAAGACTTGAATATACAGTATGTCATCAGTCGAGCAGGTGTCCTTTTTCAATCTCTAAATATCAAAAAGAAAATTAGAAATCTTTATTTCCAGTGTACATTGATTGTGTAGCTGATAAAACATTAATCGTTTCATGTTAATGTCTAGGGGAATCTCTCTGTCTTGTTTAACATTTGAATTTACATGACATGACATGAAAACTGATAACTGCACTGTAAGTCATTAACCAACAATGAGCATATCTCAAACAGTATTACTGAAAAGTTTATTTTCACATCGGTAGAAAGAACAGAAAATTAACTCGAGGCAGAATTAAGCATACATTAAAAATGTAAGATCTTTGCAAGATGGTTATTAATATGAAGACAGATAATCACTAGCTTGAAATTAAAAATATGGCAGCTCATCAACTTTATTAGCGCGACCGGTCATCAACACAAACACAGTAACGACTCAGCCAAGACGCCATTTCATTTTGCCATCTGCTAAATGACATGTAGCATAACTAAACACAAGCAAAAAGGGATGATATGTAATTACCTGCATTTATTTGTAAAACACTGTACGAGTTACATGCAACAAGCCATATTCAAGTGGAAATTTAAAAAATGGAATATGGGTTCTTTCATGATAATCGGACATGTCCATGAACGGTGAATGTCTAAAAATTGTGAATGATCCCAGTAAAGGTTGCATCAAACATTAAAAAAAAATAGATATATATACACAAACTTGATTTACATACAAGTTTTTTTTAAAGAAAAAATTAAAACCTGTTGATTAAAAAAAAAAAGGCCCTTAGAATATAAAAGACATTTTTGGTGCATACTAGCTGGCCAAAAAGCTCAAGGTGAAAGTCAAAAAGGAAAATACAACATTGCACTGGAAAGTCTTGAGATACAGTAACTATTTCTTGTTCGCGGTTGCAGTCCCAATCACACAGTCGTTCACCTGTGGAGAGCGCAAATGCACAACATGTCAAAAATCCCCAGATCATAACTGGAAATGTTCACACTTTACAGGTGACTGTAAAGATTACAATTTTGACTGATGGAGAATTGTAAAAAGAATTCAGGACTTCTGACAGCAGTTATGTTCCACAAATACTCTTTTCCTTAACAGAAATCCAAATGCTGTGATACCAAAGAAAGCCAAAGTGCTCGTTTTCTGCTCGATCTGCAATTTAAGAAGCCTGAAGCTCAGCACTGGTTCATCTACAAATGTGGTACAGAAAGTTGGATTTAAGGGCTTAGTGGAAACGAAGCAGAGTTGTAAGTGCCTAACTCCGCCACTAGATGCCACTAAGCCCACACACTTGTGCTCTACCACAAAATCCACACGTTCCCTTTCACCACTGGGAACAAAATTAAACTACCATTAATGTCACTGACCTTGCTGGCAAACCTCAAGGAGTTGAGGGTTTCCCCAAAGCTGTCTGGCTCTGGAGCGATGTTGACAAACATCAGACTGGAGGGGGAAAGACAGAAAAAATAAATGAAGATTGTCTCCATCTAAATAATTCATTCTAAGCATCATTAGATGGGCAAAAAGTCTGAGAAGTTGTATGAGGGGGCTCAATATCTTACAGGAAAGGGGTTATGGTTGGTGGTCCAGGTATTTAAATTCTTGTTGCATCAGAATTAGAAATACTTTATTAATCCCGGAGAAAACTGTATGGTCACTTCATCCCCAAAGCCGTTTTCATGTCTTGCAGAGACGGACCTTTATGGCCATCAGGGACCTCAACCACTGTCGTTATTATTATCATCATCAACACTTTTATCAGTATGACTATTATTACTAGTCTTACTATTAGGGGCAGCATGGCTCAGTTGGCGGAGACTGTGTCGACGTGTCCTTGAGCAAGATACTGAACCCCTGATCGCTCCTGGCGGGCAGGTTGGCACCTTGCATGGCCGCCTCAGCCATCAGTGTGTGATTGTGAGCGTGAATGGTCGTGTAAAGCCATGCTAGCGTAAAGCGCTTTGGGTAATGTCAAGGTAGAAAAGCGCAATATAAATGCCAGTCCATTTACCACTAGTCATATCTCTTACCACCATGACTGCAGTTGATGTTGCTGTGCGTCTCTGAACTTGGCAGTGCTTTCATCAACTTTTACATTCATACCTCAACATTTCCAAATTTCACCTGAAGTGAGATACTTTTTTTTTTTTTTAAGAAGTTTCATCAAATTTCAGCTATTCCATCAAGCTTATCTAATGCGACACTACAACGATGCGCATAAAATACCCCGGTGGAAACTAAAGTAATGACTGCTCGAGTAGTTATTGGTGTCTTCAATCAGGTATTTGATTGAGAACTCACGTTTTGCTGTTTCCTCCCAGGCAACCTTGAAGAAGGTACGTAAGCTTGGAGTTCCTGTATGGAACAAAGCTCTCCTGGAACACAAAGATGAACACTTAACCACCCTTGTGTACTGCAGTGAATCATGACCTAGGAGATCTGAACTGAAACGTGAGATGTTGAAGAATTCATAATAATTCCAACAGACCTTGTTAGCCAGTGCAGCAATTACAATGCCCAGGTTGGACAGCGAGCTGTTGATGGAGGTCATTTCTTTGAAGCGCTCCCCCTGAGACTGGCTCTTCACCATTCTTTCGCTGCCAGCCAAATCCACCAGGCACAGAGTGGCTACACGCACCCACGCCAGAAAAAAATAGTTTTAACAAAAACTATCAGTGAATTCAGTTTAAAAATGCAGCATGAATGTTGACAGGATACATAATGTCAATATTGAGGCATTAGATGAGAATCTTTAAATTTTTGTGACACTCACACTTGCACCTGACATCTCTGCCAGTATTTATCCCCTCGATATCCAGCTGGAAGACTGAATGGGAGCGAGAGGAGCGGTCATTCTGGGCCGTTTGAGCTGTGGAGCGATTCTGATTTGCCAAAGCAATCAAGCCGAGAACCTGGTAGGACGAGAGGAACTGTAAGCTTTCACAATGACCGACGTCAGGCTGAGGCGGGATCCAATCCCGGGTACATATTCATTTTAAAAACTGAGTGCATAAAGGGCCATGTCAAATGAAATAACTTGGGGCGATATTAGCGCGCCGTACCTGGTCCTCGCAGGAGACCTTTTCGTAGGCGAGGTTGGTGATGGTCACCTCGTTGTTTGTGGACTTGCGGATCTCATGCTCCGGCCTCTTGCTGGCCTTACCGGTATAGAGGAGGTCTCGTAGGCTCTCATTGTAAATCTCTACAAAGCTCGCTGTGAAGGTGAACTGACAGAAAGTGTCCCAATGTTTACAACAAAGCAGCTGTAGGATAATTACTGCTTTAGTCCAGATTGCTCATTTATGACCTAAAAACAAGCACCTCCAACATATTTAAAACCTATAAAAAATGAAGACCTAGTTATAAGTGAATTAAGATTTTAAAAAATGATTATTACTATTATTTGTGAACATGCGAGTGCTGATTTTTTTTAATTCTAGCGTCTTCTTCCGTGTACGACGTTACAAACTAACCTCCCAGCCTTGTGCTTTGAGTTTCTCTGCTGCTCTGAAAACTTGCTGCACGGCTCTGGGAATGACGCCTCTGCTCTCATCAAACTCGTCGCCCTCCATGGTGTACGTCTTCCCGCTGCCCGTCTGGCCGTAGGCGAAGCAGCACACATTGTACCCGTCCAGCGCGGACTGCACCAACAGGGAAATCTCCTCAAAGATCTGAAAACAGCGTGCAATATCATTCACTGAAAACCCCAAAAATAAATGGACACAATACAGTCATACACTTATTCATGGTAACATGTTCTGACTTTCGATCCATATCGTTTACCTCCTGCTGTGAAGCCTGGGGACCAAACACCCGGTCAAAACTGAAGTTGTAGTTCTTCTGAGTGTCTGCAGTTCTTCCGGTGTGAGACTGGGAGGCAGAACAGTTTAGTTTTGTATTTTATGATATGCTAATGCAACCAATGAGCGAAATTGTGGCATTTTGTTTAAATTATTTTAGCCGATGAGACAAATTTGATAGTGATTGACATCTTTTTTTTAAGCTGATACTACGACATAAATGTCAAAATGTCAAGGCCTTCATAAAAGCACCATTTCTTTAAGTGCAATGAAAGATCAGGAGTGTTGAAAGGACACTCACCTCTTCTGTTTTGGCCAGTGTTATGGATTTATTGTCGCTGGAAGGAAGCTGGATGTGTCCACTGAGGCCTCCACCCACCAGTGGGCGCACTCTGCAAAACACTCTAATGTTCCCCTGCATGAAAAAAGTGATGGGCAAAGTTGAGAGTGACAACAAAAAGGTCTGTTGTCATAAAACTGACAGAGATTTGGTTTGTTTGCCATCAATGCAGCCCGGAAAAAGAAAGATCACCAACAAAAACACGAGTCAGGTGAGATATTATCACAAGAGGTGGGGTACAGGATGGGTTAGCTGAAAAGTCCTTGAGGGTGCAGTCAGTTGCCCCTGCTGGTCACTTGCCTTGAGCTCCTGGATGGTATTGTGGAGCCGTCGGCGCTCCATCTCTCCAGCATGGAGTTCATCCGTCTGCCGGGCCACGGTGTCTTCCAGAGAGTGGACCTGCTCTTTGAGGGAGCAGACCTTCTCCTCTGTGGTACTGAGGGCCATCTGCAGCTGGGCCAAGGTTGACTCTTGCACAGAAAGCTTCATCTGGAGAAAAAACATCGACAACCACGCTTAATACTTGCAGACGAGGGGCTTTTCTCAAACCAGCCCCTACTCTCCCTACTCCTCATGTCATTTTACGTGATGTTCCAGACTGATGACTGTGGAGTGGGGGTGGTTTCTACCGCCCTCCAACAGCAAGTCTGCATTGATGCCGACTTACTGACCTGAATGTGTTCTGCATAAATGCTCCACAGGAATGTTCATACACGTTTACTCAAAAACCACTCCAATGAGTCACTTAATGCCATCATTGATGACTTAAAGGTCAAATATACCTTCATTCGTCTACAAAATGATAGACATTAATTCTGATAGCTGCAAAAACAAACAAAGCAGCTTATAAATAAATATCAGTTAAGATATTTCCATGAAAGCCACTGAAGACATTTGAGAGTGTTTTACTTTTCTCCATTACTATGGACAGTTCTTGTTTCCTTGGGAGGGTGTAATTGGCCTAAAATCTTGCCAATATCCTTCAGCTGCTGGAAGAGCGCTTCATTCAGCTGTGGGGGTGACCACGCAAAATAATCTCTTTGATGGTGTGGAAGCCAGCAAGGACCCAAGAAAAACCCTTGGGTCCTTGCAACTTTGGTCACCTGTACCAGAATTTACTACACATCGAGTTGTGGACCTGTCAAACCGCAAGTGCCGCATTTTTGGGTCAAGAGAGCCAGGTAAAAACTAGTGCTGCATGATTAATCTAGTTGCAATCCTGATGTCGGGCTGTACGATTACATAACCGCATAAAAGACTGCGATTTAATTAACATCAGTGAGTGAACATTACTTCTCCAGCACGATTGAGTAGAGTCGCGACTCTTCTCTTACAGCTCATATAGAGTTCTGCTCTCCTCTAGTGTGTGAAGACTGTAGACGTTGCGCCCACAATATCCACAGCAGTTATGTGGTCATGTGACTATCTGGCGTACCACACTCACCTTAATGACCTACATTGGACGCCGAAGATGAACAAGAGTGAGCAAGAGGAGTTGGTGGTTAAAAAAAATAGCCAACGTCTCTTATATGGTGATACTTTGGATTCAGGTGATGTTGAACATAAAGACGTGTTTTCTAAAAGTTGTAAAGTTAAAGCCGCCACGTCCTGCGGCAACACCATCAGTTTGTATCAACACTTGAAACAGCACAGAGAAAAGTATGAAGAATTTATTTTCAAAAAAAGAAAAAAAAATCTTAAAAAAAAAAAAAATGAAACTAATCAGAAATTGTATAACATGTATATAGTATATTGTTATTATTATATATTATTTTGAAAACAGTACTGTAAAAACTTTGGATTTAGTATTTATTATGTTACTTAATATTTGTATGTTTTGAGTTAATAAATACACTTCAAAACAATCATTCTCTGCATTTTCCTAGATAACCAAACAAGTATTTTGGTGATACATATTATTTATCATATCATAATCACAAATCAGGATATTGTCCACTATAATCACAAATTTTTACCAAATTGTGCAGCACTAGTATTAACCATTTTAAATTGTACATACATATAATACTTGAAGTGAGCTAATGTTTCTAAATGATGCAGGTGACGTAACATTTTTGGACTTTTGGACAGCACCAGCTTCCATCTAGCCTTCGTACCTTCAGAGTGTGCAGCTCTGTCGCTTGGCTGTCCCGCAGAGTCTCCATCACCTTATACTTGTCTGCCAAGTCGGAGAGCTCTTTCTGAAGTGTGTTCTTGTCACTTGACACTCTCTCCAGCTCTTCTTGGACACCCAAAAGTTCACTGTTTTTTATTTAATCAGAAAATTGAAGGTAGGTAGAGGAACATGGTAGTGACATTAAAGCACTGAAATCAAAAATTATTTTTCCAACCCTTACAAACCTGATCTGGCGGCTTTTCTCCTCAAGCTCCGTCTCCACTTCTGCCACTCTTGCGTGGTACTTGACCATCGAGCCTTTCAGAGCCTCGTTCTCCTGGTTGACAGACTTGACCTTGCTCTGGTAGTTGTGGATCTTGCCCTCCATGTCACTGACCTTCCCCTTCAGGTCCCACGGTGCCCGGCGGTTGGCCCCGCCCCCTCCTATGCACAACATCAGTATCAACTTTACAGGAGGCATAATCCCCTTCATTCAACATTAAACTCTTCCCTTGAAAAAAGGACTGCAGGCTCTTTATACAGCTTATGTTTGGTAATAAATCATTGACTGCTTCCACAGCATTAATGCATATTTAACAAACCTAATTTAATTGGGAAGAAAGATTGCTGGGCTTGAGTGCCATTTCTCAGCAGCCTAAACCAACTCATTTGATGTGAATGAGCTTCTTTTAAACAGTAAGAGTTGGTGGAGATCTTACCTGCTTTTGTGCCAGTGGGTGCAGCTGTCGGCTTTATGTTTCCTCCCTTTGCTACTGTTGAAACCGCTGAGCGTTTCAGAACACCTGATGGAACAAGAAAGTACTATAAGAGTTGTGCACCAATAATGAACAGGCATGTTAACGGTTGTTCGGTATTCAGAATCTTTTACCCGTATATCACTGCACTTACAACATGTAATAGGCAATAGGCCTCAACAAGGCCCGGGACCCCCACTGACACAGACCCTCCTCCCCCATTTGAGCCAAGACACTGCACATTTGCACATCCCTATTTATTACATTTTACAGTTATCAACATCTATCTCTTCGTGTATATATGTACAGTTCTTATTTTATCCCATTGCACACTGTGTTTTCCCGTTGCACACTGTGTTGCTCTTTTCTTGTGTTAGCTCCTATGCTTATTTTCTTGTGTTAGCCCTTAGTGCTTATTTTCAGTGCTTATTCTCAGAATTTATTTTTCAGATTTTTAGATATATATAGATATATTTCTGACTTATTCTGTATATTTTTTTCTCTTTTCTTGACTTATTCTTGTATTCTTGACTTATTCTTGTATGTATACTTGCCTGATGACTGCTACGCACATCCTCTCACCAAGCTAAATTCCTATTCTGTAATCTAATTACCTACATGGCAATAAAGGCATTCTGATGTAAAATAATCTAAATGTTGAAATATTATGAAAAAAAAACAAAACACACACACACACACACAAGGGTTTTGGAACAGAGGGCATGCAGTCTCCACATAAAAACGGTGTCCATGCACCATCACCAACCAGACAGCTCATCTTACCTCTGGAAGGACCAACAGCCACAGTTGCAGCACCCGCAACTCGGCTCGGCTTAGCTGTGTGATGGCCAACATAAACAGAGGCTGGTCATATTGGCGCAGATGATCGTACAGACAGACTCCACAAAGCTGCAGATTCTGAAGAAAAAGTCTTGGAAGTTAAACATTGCTTTGGATAAAAGAGCTAAGACACTTACAAATGGGTGCCCTGGTAGCTGCAACAGGAGGCCGCCTGGTACCAATGACGGTAGCTGCCGCCTGCACTTTAATGGGCTCTGGGTCCTTACGAATCTTCTTCTGCAAACACAAAACACTCCAATGTAAAAAGCTGCAACAACTCTGTTACAGTTTTGAGCTACAATATCTGCATTGTTCTGTGTGTTGCTCTTTTGCCTCATCCCATTATTGGCTTTTGAAATATTTGAATATATTGACAACAGAATGCAATCCAGTAAAACACCACCACAAACTACACTACAGGGTGTGGTACGGTATACACTTCATGAACCAAACGTTTTTTTTTTTACATGACTGTACAAGTTCACGTTATACCATCAAACAGCATTTGACATTACAATATACTTAACTTAATACTCAGGTGCGAGATCTCAAAAATCTGCTGGTGATTGACTCAGGATCTCACAACCTTACAGCGACTTCACGCAGGTACATGCACTTGCATGTCGTTACATTTTTATTTTGGGCAGTTCCAGATGCAACAACTAAATAAACACTGTTGGTCAAAATGGGGATGATGAAATCAATGATTTATTTACCTGAGCAGGCTGAGAGTCCTGGAGGGTTTCTGAGCCATTGCTGTTGGTGAGGACCCTCTTGCTCGACATAACTGGCAGGCGGGACATGATCTGTTGAGGTTCAGCCACAGGTGAGTTGACATGAAACAAGCTAACCTCACATCTAATCTCAAGCATGAACAAGAACCCACCTTAATCACGACCTAGCGCACGGATTATTAAGTGGCTAAATGGGTGTCCCAAAGCTGGAATGTCTTTTCTTTTAAAGGCCTTTGAACTGATTAGTTTACGCGAGCGGCACCAACATACACAGCTTGGCCAAAAAAAAAAAAATTAACACTGGTGCTATGAGTAGTTTCTCATTTCCTAAACAACCATATCGAAAAGATGCAAGTCTGTTTAAGAAGGGTCAGATCATTGGCATGCATCAAGCACAGAAAACGTCTATAGAGATGGCAGAACCTACTAAAACTGGGTTAAGAACTGACCAATGCATTATTAAAAACTGGAAGGATAGCGGGGCAACTATCAACTCCGAGAAAGAAATGTGGTCAGAATAAAATCCTGAATGATCGTGATCGGCGATCACTTAGGCGGTCGGTGAAATCAAATCATAGAAAAACAATAGAACTCAGGGCTGTATTTAATAGTGAAAATAAGAGCATTTCAACATGCATGTGAAGGGAACTCAAGGAATTGGGACTGAACAGCTGTGTAGTCTTGAGAAAACCACTAAACGGGGAGGTTAATCAAAAAAAAAAAAAAAAGGGGGGCTTCAATTTGCTAGGGAGCAAGAAGTTTGGACTCTGGAGCAATGGAAGAAGGTCATGTGGTCTGATGAGTTCAGATTTACCAGGTTCCGGAGTGATGGGTGCATGAGGGTAAAAGAGGCAGAGGAAGCGACGCACCCATCACGCCTAGTGCCTACTGCCGGGGCTATGATCTGGGGTCGCTGCAGTTGGTCAGGTAGGTTCAGCAACATTAGAGGATGTGCCCAAAGAATGAGGTCCACTGACTACCCGAATATACTGAATGACCGAGTTATTTAATCAATGGATTGTTTTTTTCCTTCCCTGACGGCACAGGCGTATTCCAAGATGACAAGGCCAGGCTTTATCAGGCTCAAACCGTGGCAGTGATTCAGGGAGCGCTTGACATTTCCCACGCATGGATTGCCCACCAGAGTCCAGACTTCAACCCCACTGACAAGCTTTGAGATGTGCTTGGAGAGAGCCTTGCGCAGGGGCGCAACTCTCCCATCATCAATACAAGATCTTGGTGAAAAAAAATTATGCGACACTGGACGGAAATAAATCTTAGGACAGGACAGTAAACAATGCCTCAGCGAATGTGTTACATAATCAAAACTAAAGAGCGGTCCAACGAATATTATTTAGCGACCTTTTTTTCCTGGTTGCTACTTTTTTGGCCAGGCAGTATGTGAAGAATCAGTTACTTAACGTAGGTGGTTAGTTCGGTCTATTCACTCATGAATTGAACTAACGATACCCTTTCTTAGGTCGAACATGGGTGGTAGCGATGGTCAAGTTTTACATAGACCTAGCACTATAGTTAATATATTGATTTAAAAAAATATATGCATACATTCAAAATACAGCCACCGACTTGCGGTCAGCCGTGTAGGGTACCTACAGCCTGCCGGCATATAGCTAACGTCAAAATACAGCACATTGCATTTAGCATTACGAAACTAAACGCGCGTTTGTAAAAAAAAAAAATAGATATATTTATATATAGCCCAACCTTTGAAATCCACCAATAATGTTATGACGTTCATTGGGGGAAAAAATGTTTACCTGTGGTGCGCCTAAACCTTCCCTGGAATCTCTCGATCCACCGTCTCCGACCGTTGGAAATTTGAAATTGAACTGGTTTTCTGCGCGCCGCGAGACGCCCTGCCGTGATTGGCCGAGCCGTCGAAAACCCCAACCGCCTACGCTCTTTACGTGCGCTTGATATGGTGTACGGAGTGTGTCGCGCAGGCGGGGTTAACGCTGGTTAGTGCAGTTCTGCGATGGTGACGTTGAGCTCCACCCGCGCAGAATGCAAAATCCGGTCCACGACCTGGAAAAACTAAACTTACTTTACTCAGTTGTTTTGAAACGGTGTTTGTTGTCGTTTGAAGGGATGAACGACACAAGCTGTTTAGTTTATTCTTTGACAACTTTGAGATAATTTCAGCTGCTGACTGATGGAAGTAGACCAATTTTTTTAAATGATTCAAAAATCTGAATATCAAAAATTAAGGCATATGTTGCTATGGCGAATTTTTAATCAATCCACTAATCAAAATAGTAATGTGGACTTTCCCATTTTTAAAGAACAATCTTCTATGCTTCTTCCAAATGTACTATGATGGGACAGTGTCATCAAGAGAGCATAGATGCGTAAGAAAAACTAGATACATATTTACGAACAGTAACATTTAATAAGCATTTAGAATATTTAAAGTTAATTATGGCTTTCATAGAGATAGCCTTGTACTTCCTTACAAAATACAGCAAAACCTCCAATGGTTGTTCTTCTATAATATAGGTTAATTTATTATAACACCAATCATGGATTTAAATATTTAAAACAAATCTGTATTAGCCATAAAAAATAGGATAACAGCTTGCACTGAGTATGCCTTTATTGCAAATACACATTTTAACACTAGAAAAATGTTTGAAAGGAATAAAATGCATAAATATATAATAAAAGGTCAAGAAATAAAACTTGTGTCTACAATTAAAGTGAGACAAGTGTAAAAGTCTGTAGTTTGGCTATATCAGTTTCGTAAATCTTTGCATTGATCTGTAGGTAATGGAGATAAGGTGTAAACTGTTTTGCAACCATCATTACAGAGCCCCTGTACTAGACAGTTAAATGAAGCTCTCATTCTTTTCTGAAGTCTCATTAAGTCTCATGGTTAACTTGGATCACTAAAGACAAAAACCAACCTCACTAGATGTTTGAATGTAAATGTGACCAGTGCCAACCTCCAACTATGAGTGATTTCAACAACAAACATATACAGTCTTGAGTCTTTACCCAACTGGCAGCAGCTTCCACCTGAATGTCTGCGTAATGATTGATTATCTTCATTTGTGGGTGGTTAAAGTCCGCCATCACTGATGCAGCAAAGTAGATACTTGATACATCGCCTGGACATCCCCAGCATGCAACATTGAAGAACAGAAACTCAAACAACAATGAGAAATGTATCATGTTGTAAACTATTAAAGAAAACAGATTTGCCATGTGCATCATTAGTTTAACTGCCAATACACACAATACCAGTGTTTTATGGTGCAATGTTCACCTGTTTAGATGAGATTAGCTGCTAACTCTTGAACGACCAGCATGTCCACATGTTCTTAACATTACTGTTCCATAATGATCATTAACCATTAATGACACCGACAACCAAGTTTAGCGTGTTGCGTCACTGATACTCATTTAGTTGGAGTAAGTTAGTTTGGTTTGATATTTGACTGTTTAACTACATGTAACCACACCTGGTAAACGCTACCTATAACACAAGGTAACTTCTGCGACAACATTTGTACACTGTTGTTCCTCTCGAATATTTTCCAAACGTTGACTTCTATGCAATTAGCTACTAAAGCTAAAAAGCTTACCTCAAGTTATGGAAGCTAATTTATTACCATCAAGTTCTCACAGTAAAAACAGGAGTCCAGCCAGCGCAGTCAGGTTGTCTGTATCCGATCCACCCATCGTTCCTCATCTCTGCCCACTTGTCCAAATATGGAAGATCCTGGTTGCAAAATCCAAGATGGCGATGTACAAAAACCCTAAATCTAGGTTTCAAATCAGGAATCCACAAACCAGTCGGTAACATTACGCTGACTCAGTCCACTTATTTTACAGTCTAGAGACCTACAAGTGACATATTAGAGCAAATGCAAAACATTACATGTCAAAAATACCCTAACAGCTCAAAGTGTTCAGTGTACAGACAACTAAAATTGTGATGTGTTTTTTTTTTTAATATGAAAATTACATTTGGAAGAGGGATGCATAGCTGCCAGTGCTGGATAACCATTTTCAGGGATCAGTGATCTAACAAGGGCTTAAATGCCTTGGCCTCTCCAACAACCGTAACTCTGACTAGACGTTGAAGAAATTATTTATCCAGTTCAAGAGTTGCTGTGGGGATGTTAGTTTATTTAAGCGTGCAAGTAGGCTGGTGAACCAACCGACACAAAGGTTCTGGCTGGAAGGATTGAAGTTGAGCAGAAGAACTGGAGGCATTTTATACAGATACATCAAAAGCCCCGTTTCCACCAAGCGTTTCGGTACAGTACGCAATAGAACGGTACCCCTGGATCTGTCCATGGTGTGTGGGTTTTTCCTATCAGATGGTGATAGGGACGTCTTCTGCGCAAGTGGTATGGTGTCATCCTTAACGCGACAAATAACCAGCACCATGGGGGACATGTCAGGTTTTTTTTTTCTCATGTGGATACATTTAACAGCGAAAAAAAAAACCCTCAGAGAAATGAGTTTTCCCAGCTCAGACGAGGAGGATCTCATATTAGAAAGACGAGAGCTTCGGCGCAAGATGGTAAGCTAACTCACATCCCGCCTCGTGTGCTTAAGCAAATGCATGTTTTGTACTAAGAACAAAGTTACACAGTATACCAGCTATAGCGGTGAAATTGGTATGATATTGCTGTGTAATGGTTCAAGGACAACGGTAGTCATGTTCAAGTCCATTGTTACTTCCTCATAATTTTTTGCTCTCAAAATACACAAACTTCCTTGTTTTATACGATGTTACATTTTCAACCTCAACATTTTCGAACGTTGCTGCAGTATTTTTGCAGTGTGGTGTGGCCACTTTCACTAAAGTACTGGATGTGGATCTCCCTCCCACCCACACTGCTTTGTAACTGATGTGTGTTCTCAGATTTCTCACCTGTTGCAAAACTGCCGCTGCAGACCAAGTGTTTGGACATAAGACTGAATATTTGTCCAGAGTTGGGGATGTATGGGAGGGTTTGATGTGGTATTTGAACAGTTAATGTTTTGTAACATTTTGCCACTATGATTTTCCCTTTTTATATAACAATTTGACATTGTAGTGAACATCAATAAATCATGTCGACTTGAACTTGTCCTGTCTACCTGCACCTATCTTATTAAACTTTCATTTGGGAGCATTTCAAAACAATTCTGCTTTAATATCTGCTTACAAAGCAACAGTAATATCAGCAATGTAACTATTGTGTAACAGACTGTTTTCAGCCATCACTTAAAACAAGAGGCAATTCAAACATGAAGTAGGTCACACACACTTTATTTAAAACACCACAAATATTTATTAAAAAAAAAAACAAACATCCAGCATCCAGTGGTGTAATGGTGGTTGAGGGTCATGGCGGCCACCCATCACCTGCACCATCTGGCCGAGGGTGCTCAGGAGTGTTTTTAAATGCAGCAGCCGTCTCATCTCACAATGCTGCTGCATGATCTCCGTCTGTCTTCTGCCACTGCCTGCCTCGCATCTGATGCCTGTAGTCCTGCAGAACTGCCACAACTTCGTGCTGGCCGCCTTTTTCCTCTCGTCTAACAGACGAGAATAGAGGATGTTAAAGCGTTTTATGGACACTAAAATGCAGAAACTGTGCTATAACATACAGCAGAAAGTGATTCTCTAATGTGGTGATCATTCATCCTGCGATTTTCATATCTTACCTGTTGCTGTCTGTTAGGATGTGGCGTTACCTGAGGCAAAATGTTCATTGGCCTCTGACAATGCTATAGTTGGCACCAGCGTTGAAGGCGAACTGTTGGTCGAGGTTAACTGGTCAGAGGCAGGGTGGGGGGTCGGGGAGGGCGTTGTGCTCCAAGCCCGGATCCTCAACTGAAATATTTCACAAACAACTAGAGCAAATGTCGCACACGCGAGTATAGACAAAAAATAAATGGCACATGATGGTTGGCGAGATACCATTAGCTAGCTAACAATGGGTAGCTAGCAATAAGCTACAACACAGTAGGGTCGGTCTCAAGTTGTTTAATTCATTGCGTCTCTCCAGCATTCCCTTGTGCCATTATTTCAAACCATTTAATTGTGAAATGGTATTTCAGATCACATGACTAACAAGCCAACACAGCAGCAGGCAAAAAAAAGAAAAAAACAAAACTTACGGAAAGATGCTATGTCGATGCCATCTCTGCCTGCGCTGGCCAGTCGGAGGCCGTAGATTGCATCAATCGCCTCGTACCACCTCCACAGCTTCCTATTCATGCACTCGGGCCGTTGTGCTCTTTCATGCAACAATAGTCACTTCAGAGCGTCTTTGTCTGGCCTTGCTTGGCCATCCGCTGGAGGCCTCCACAGCCGTTTGATGAGCTAAGATGACCTGGAACACTTTCATTCCTCACGGCTCAGTTCAGCTCTCGCTGTACCTCCTCCATTATTGCATTTTTATTGGTCCAAGGTGAGCAGACACAGTCACTTTCCAGGGAAGCAACTAGCGGTGAAATCAATGCCATTTTAAAACATGGCGTGTTCTGTGTGCCCAATCATCAACTGCAGCATGTCTAGCTCCACCCTTTAGGTACGGGATCAGTTGTGCCAGGTACCCCAATGGAGGGGTTAAAAATGGGAATGGTACAGTCCTTTTGGTATGGCTATTTGGGTGTTTCCACTGACAAAAATGTGGAACTGTGGGCGTCTGGACACAGGGGAAGGAGTCACTTGGGGAGCCTCTCATACTGGGTTTGGGGCAATGGGTTAGAGGGGTGTGATAAGGTAAGACAAATGGGGGGGGCGGGGGGGGGGGGGCCAACCGTTTAGCATAAAGATAAAAACAAGGTCAAATTTAACCTATAGCAAAGCAGGAGGCGAGAGTCTGTCTCCCATATACACAAATGTGTATTCTCCTTCAACGTCAAGCCTTGTTTTTTTACAACTTCACATTTTGCTGACCTAAAGTTACCCAGACTGAATTATGGTACAAAAGATATTCTGAATTCATTTTAGTTTTTCTGTCTTTCCCTTTCCAGTCTGGAGTTTGTTATGTGGTGTGAGGGGGTGTGAAAAGTGAAAATGGGTTAATTGGTCCTGGGATAATTTTAGTGCTGCACGACAACACCAACTGGGGGAATTTCACCCCTCAGGAAATTAGTTAAAGGACTCAGGTCCAAAGGCATCCAAACTGACGTAGATTTAAACTAATTTCTATTCGTACTCCTCGTCTTCCACTTATCCGGGTCCGGGTCGCAGGGGCAGCAGCTTCAGAAGGGAAGCCCACACGGCCCTCGCCCCAGCCACCTCCGTCAGCTCCGCCGGAGGGACCCACAGGTGTTCCCAGGCCAGGCAAGAGATATAATCCCTCCACCTGGTCTTGGGTCGGCCACGAGGCCTCCTCCCGGTGGGAGGTCTGGAACACCTCTAACGGGAGGCGTCCAGAAGGCATCCTGACCAGATGCCTGAGCCACCTCAGCTGGCTCCTCTCGACGTGCAGGAGCAGCGGCTCTACTTTGACCGCCTCCCGGATGTCCGAGCTCCTCATCCTCTCTAAAGCAAAGCATATTTCTATTAATACTCCATTTTAAAAAGACAAACTACGCTTAGCTCTTCCAATGCTGCAACACTTTGACCACAGATACTTATATAGTATTTAACAATCAAAGCAAAATATTTAAAACAAGGAAAACAAAGCAACCACAAAATAGTAAATCATTCAGTAATACTCAAACATGAAAACCCAATCGAAATAAGGAAAATTATTTAGAACTGCTGACTACATATGATTGGCACAGACAATCACATGGCCAAGTGTTCAGTGACAGTAGGAAACAAGAACTTCTAGCCCGTCACAGCAGATCGTCATAAAACGAGGAAGGCGAGTAAGACAGACCCGTGGCAATTTCACAGCTACGACTAGAAGTGAGCAAACTTCTTCAGACGCAGATTCGACGAGACAAAACAAGACAGCAGTAGAGGCCCGGCTGAATGGGGCACCACAACAACAATTACGCACGTGTTTAGCATACATGAATGAAAAGGCCTAACCTGGTTACAGGCAATCTACCATGGAGCATCAGCACAGCCTCTCACAGATAGGAGCAGCAGGCCGCAGTTATATGCAACTGAGAGACCAGGAAAAAGTAAAAGCTAGTGGCCAGCTGGGGAGCTGAATTACAGCTGCCAATTAAGTGAGCCAACATAGATTAAATTCACCTTAGTCATTGCACATGTCACAAGTACAAAGCAACGAAATGCAGATAGCATCTAACCAGAGGTGCATCAGCAGTGACTCAATCACTGTGATACAGTATATACATATATACACCTGAGAAGAGTGGACCAAATAGCACAGGCCATCAGCACAGACAGCTCTGGTCCCACACAGCCACAGCTAGCAGGCCAACACACTGCGAGGCACAATGAAGAGCATGTATCATGCCCAGAGACCACATGATACCCCAATACAACCAGGTGAGACAAGACTTACAATTTGAGAGGCGGAGGAGCTCTGTCACATCAGCCACACCAACTGTCACATGGTGCAGACCAATCAAAGCGCCACACATGGACGCCAGCCCCGAGGGAGACAGGAGAGCAAACTGAACAAAGAAACCCCTGAGCAGTTATAATGCTGGTGGCTGCACCCCGCAATCAGCACCACAGATCCACACCTGATGTGGATCAGACAAAATAGAGGGGGAAGGGATGGACAGAAGACCATCCTGCCAAATTAATTCGGTCTAGAGCCGGCCAGGTTTGGTGGTTATCCTCAACTCTTTGAGATCTGCATGCAGCATGAGTAACATTTATGTTACGTCAATTTTGTTCTCAATGACACGGTTGGTGACAGATAACATGAAGACCGTCATTGGAGCAGCGGTCGCGAAGTGGATTTCGTGGTAAAAGACAACTGTAGGATTCAGTGGCATTAAGTGGTGAAATTTGGGATTACAACCAACTGCTTAGTCTACTCCACACAAGTTTCTCTCCCAAGTTTGTAGAAGAACCAGTGCTGAGCTTCAGGCTTCTTAAAATGCCAAGCCAGCAGAAAACAAGTACCTATGTTTTCTTTGGCAACACAAGCATTAGTGATTTCTGTTAAGGAAAGGCCACAACAGTATTAGTTTTCTGCAGCCCTGAATACAATTTGGTGCTTAATGTTTTCTGCAATTCAATTAACAGACACATTTGTCCAAACATAATCTGACACACTCAAACTGACGGTGGAAGCTGCCATGCAGGGTGCCGACCTGTATTTAGGGGTTCTGTATCTTACTCAAGGTCTCTGTCATAGCTGAGGATCAAACTAGTAACTGTTAGTAACCATAGTTGGCCAATATTGGCAGCTATGCATCCCTTTTTTCTTGCAAATGTAATTATATAAAAATAAAACAATCTTAGTTTTCTGTAAACTGAACTTTTCCAGTTGGGATCTGGGGATGATTTTTGACATGTTTTGCATTTGCTTCCTTCACAGGTGAATTACTCATCTGGACTGCAATTACTGACAGTAAATAGATAGTGACCATAGGCTTTATCACACACACGCGCTCCAAACTGGATAAGACCGCTCCAAACTGGAAAATTATTAAAACTTTAGACTACAAATACAATGCTTCTGAAATAATTAAGGATATGTAAAAGACAAATTATTTCAAATGAATGACAAATTAATCATCGATTCAAAAACAACTGAGTGAGTAAAGTGTAAATTGAAGTCAAGACGAGGACCAGATTTTGTATTTCGCGCAGATGGAACTCAACATCGTTGTGGAACTGTGCGAACCAGTGTCAATCCCACCTAAGCAAAACACTCTGTATATCATATCAAGCACATGTAAAAAAAAAAAAAAACTGAGGCAAGGTAGATGCCACAGACAATTGAGGGGTGGATTTAAAACAGATGACATGGATTGAAAAGGCGCTTTTGCATCCTTATGGAAAATGCTCATCATCCGCAGAGCCCCTAGAGGCCTCCCTCTTTCAAAAGCTATGTGTTGATGCTGATAGCTGCGTACGCATCAACAACAGGCATTCCACTTGGTCTCCAACAGCAGAGCGAGACAGGGGTCTAAAAAGTGCTGGCGACCTGGGACATTGCAGCCATGTTTTATGTGTACATCTCTACCCAATCAAAATTTTCATGCAGTCTGTAGCCATGCAGACCATTTGTGATTTAGACGTCAGTGGTACCAGTGGTAAAATGATGCCACATGAACCTTATTGTGGTTTGCATTTAACATTTAAGCAGCAAAATGAAATGAATCCTGAAAAAAAGGACTTCCATGAATTCCATAATGTTCTGTGGTGACTGACCATCACATTTCATGCTGCACTAACATGCTGAGTGTGCAAAACCATACCGCCGTGTGGATCAACGCTTTTGAAGAGGCAAAGCCTTAAGAAAAACTAAAAACTATTGAAAAACTATGGGTACATATAATGCAAGTAATCCTGCAATCACTACAGTGTGCCAGTCGATGAAGATTGTAATAAATGTGGCATTTCTAAGTTTGTAGCAGGAATCAACTGCCACTGAGTCAGAATCCAAATCTTAATGTTGTTTGCAGAAGTAAAGATATTTTTTTGATACAATAGTGGGGGCAATTCATAAAATGAGGGACCAGACCACAACTAAACAAGAGACACCTTAAAAGGCCTCCATTATCCACTGCAAACCAGTTAACACAGGGCTAGGCTTCTGGCTTAGGTCACAGGACAAGGCAACTCACACGTGACGTCACCACTCAAAAAAGGGGTAATGTGAGATTCATATAAAAACAAACAAGGCATCCACGCGAAAACCTTTAGAAATGATTATATAGTAAACAACTTAATACGCTAAATTATGGGCATTCATAAATTGAATGCTATATTCCTTATCCAATGTCATAACTCAGTTTGTTAGTAGTTTGACCTGAAATTTTAGTGATGAAAAACATTTGCCAAGATCAGTCAGAGATGAACATTTGAAATGCATCAAGTTCCTTTTTTTCAAAAGTTTGAGATTTGATTTTTTTTTTACATTTTTTTTTTACAATTTACAAAAGACACTGTGAGAGACACCGTGAGAGGCGAGAGACGAGAGGCGACGGTTGTCCACAGAACCCATTACAGCTCGGCCCTGACTACAGGTGTTTGCCGGCGGCACTGACCAGAGGCCTGGACTACGAAGCTGGATTAACACACCCAGGATCTCTCTGCGTTACCTGCGTTGACTTATTGGCAATCCTGATAGGTGGTACGACAAAGCTGGTTATCAACTCGGTTACTGAACCCAGGGTTTTCCAATCTTGATCAGTGCATGCTCATATTAAAAAAAAAGGGGCGGGTTTGCAGTGTCTGACCAATCGCAAACACGGTTCGAAAAATATAAAGAATTCAAACATCATGCAGCCCAAAAGCAACACTTTTGCGGCAGCACAAGTCGGGAAGGAATGCTGGCATAAAATTGCTGAGTGTTAATGCGTAAAATTCAAATAGATTATAAAAATATGAATTCATCGGACAAACGCTGACTGTTTCGGGCAGAGCGCTTCCTAACTGCCCTTCCTTTCCTTTATATTTTCCATTCAGTTCTTTAGAGGCCTCTGTTTTGTGTCGGAATATTAATTCCTTAACATGACGGCGAGAGTGGGCGTGCGTGCCATAAATTCACGGTACCGCAATTATCCCATGTGTGATCATAATTATTAACCTCATCATTTCAGATGCAACCTTGGTGGCGCTAACCGGACTTGGGGCCAGGTCAAAGAACAAGTACAAAAATGTACTTCAAAGCGGTCAGTGACAAGGCTTTATTTCTCCACAAATTCTGTTGTAATGATGAAAACAACAGCAATTAGTCATTACTGTGGGCAGCCCACACCCAACTGCCATGAGTTACATTTGCAACATATGGCTCCATCAGTTGACAAATGTAGCGCAGTCTATCAGATGAAAATCTGAACCTTTGGCACAGGATGTCACTGGGGAGATCAAAAAGACTGCATCCATCCCTATAAACTCCCAGTAAGTAGTGAACCAGTGTCGGAGGACGGAAAACTTCAGGTTACCTCAGCTCTTAAATTACCTGGATAAGAGAAAATCCAGCTTCGCAGTACAGGCCTCAGCTGTGAGCGACATCCTCCCTCCCAAGTAGAGTCTCTCCTGCCTGCAATCAGACACACACCTGTTGCCAGTTAAGTGGGTCAGCCTGCTATAGTCTATTAAATCACTATACATTCATATGTTTTTCTGCTTTCTGCTCCTGTAGTCGCTTAATCAACTTCAATCCTGCTCAAAACTGCCAAATATTCAATATTTTTCAGTATTCTAACCCTTTTAAATGGCAGTTTGAATACACTGCGGCACTTGTTTTCCCACTCTCTAATTCTGCGCTTACTGTTGATGTCCGAGGACGGCATGCCATCAGGAATACGTTTACGTACCTCTCCTTCACTGAGGAGCGTCTCCAAATCGCACTCGGTGAAATTCTTGTTTTTCTCAGTTTCACTCATGGCTTCTGTTTTTTTTTTTATCTGATCGTGCAGAGAGGGGAATCTCGTGCAGGGCGGGGAATCTCGTGCAGGACCTATTTAAATGGATTTGCATGTTTAATTGGGGGCGTGGACAGGGAGGAGTCTGGTACTGCGACATGTGCCTCAATTCCACCTCGATTTAGGTGTACAAAAGAAAATGTGCTTGGATTCATACGCATATTTTCTTACATCAGCTGGGGCCTCATGCAAAATGAGTTGGTACGCACAAAAGCGTGGCGTATACCGTTTTCCATGCTAACGTTCAGATGTATCAAGAGTGAAATGACTGTGGAAAAATGCGGTGCCCCCGCGCCAGCTTCTTGGTTGGCGTGCGTACGCTTCTATGGCTATTGATCCGTTGGTGACACTTAGGTGATGTTGGTAAACTGTCAATCATGTGAAAACAGTTAGTCCTCAGAGGGATGTGCACATCAGAGACACACTGATGAACAATTAACACATCCGCGTGTCTGCAATTAGATGAGTGGATATAAAAACATATACAAAGTGGGGCAGTTAATAACAACATTGGCAGCCTTTGCAATACTGGAGGAAATTGCAAATCGCACAGTGTGAAGAGAGCGTGTCTTTAGAGACCGAGAGGCTTTTTTGGCACTGGCTCATCAGCCGCTTTAGGTTTCAGAGGGCAATTTCAGAGGGCAATCCTCTTGGAAGTGTGCACGGAGCCGGTGGCCGCTCTTGGAGCGCAACACGGTAAGGAAACGTGCGCTGCCTGTACGGGTACAGGTGCTGACCTCACTGGGGTTCCTCGCGACAGGGGGATTCCAGAGGGAGCCGGCCGACCAATCGACTCTGTGCCAGTCCTCCCTGAGCCGAGCCATGCCAGCTGTGCTTTCTAATGAGCCCCTGATTGTTTGTGTGTGAAGTACTTCTGTCAATAAACATTTGCGTAAAATCTGAAATGACTGTCAGCGTCACCTTCTCCCCAGCGCACTTCGGCATTTGACAACAACAGTGTGTGTGCTCATGTAAGTGGTGTATAAAATTAACAAAAGGAAACCGTAAATCCATTTTGCATATTTCCCTACTTGTCGGAACATTGGATGCTTTGAACTGACCCCAGGTGACCGTGGCCACCCACTTAAAACCTGGCTGACAACCCCACTCACTCCGCTTGCGCTTACTGTTGATGCCCAAGGACAGCGGCCCAAAATTAATTAGTTTACACGCCTCTACTTCACTGAGGAGCATCTCCAACTCACATTCTGTGAAATTCTTCTTTTTTTCCCCAGTTTTGCTCAGGGCTTCTGTTATCTGATCGTGCAGAAAGGGAAATCTGATGCACAGGGCCTCTTTTAAATTTGCGTATTTAAATGAGGGCGTGGACAGGGAGGAGTTCAACATGTGCGCTCAATTCCACCTAAATTGGGATGTACAAAGGAAATGTGTTTGGATTCACGCGTTTTATACAGCTGGATTGTTTTGGCCGTATGTTTTCTGGATTTAAACATAAGCCATGTTTCAGTAGGAAATCCATGCAAGTCCATATATATGAGGCCCCAGATTGTCCCTCATGCTGCGCGCCTGCAGATCGAGGACTGACTCCTTGACGTCCTTGTTTTCCAGAGAGACATGCCCTCGCTGGGGGGCTTGACCGACTCCCTGAGGACCTATTTCTGTGCTGCGAGCGAGACCACCTGCTGCTGGCTTAACTCAAGGGATTCCCGCAGCGCCTGAAACTCCAGTTTGACACTGCGGTCAAGTGAGCCGCCATCCGCGAGAGTTCAGTCAAGCCAGCCGACGCTCGCTTATATATTATGAGTATTACGGTAGTATCAGGAAGGTTGCTGAGACAGCCAAAAATACATCAGGAAAATCAACATTATTTAAACAAAATAAGACAAAGCAATTTGCAAGTAAAATATATCTTTCGTGTTTAATTTTTAAGATTTGTTTTATTTCCAATTACATTGATATTTCAAATCCTTAAAATCACACAATTGCGGGACTTCATAAAAATGTACATACAATTAAAGGCAAAGTTCCCTCAAATCGCATTCTGTTACATTCATAGCATACTCATTTTGGAAAAAACATTTAAAAATGATCATAGTGAGGGTCTCCCAGAGTAAGAAGCCAGTGATATATCTGCGGCACCTCCTGAAGGGATATTTTCTATGATTTTTCCAAAAAGAATACGTTGTGAATGTAACAGAATGTGACTTGGGGGAACTTTTATTTTATTTTATGTATGTACTTAGACAGTAGAATGAGATGAGTCATTGTGATCATTGTGGGGGTCTCCCAGAGTGTCTGCGGCATCTGAAGGGATCAATTTTATGACAGATGGAAAATTAGTACATTAGTATTATGTGATTTTTGGGTGGCTTTACTTTTACATGGATGTAGTTGGACATAAATGTCATAATGAAGAATATATAAGTATTACTCGCTATTCGTCTTATTATTTAGACAATGTTGAATCTCTTTTTCCTGACACGTCTGGCTCGTCTCAGCACCCGTCCTGATACTACCGTAATACCAGCAATAGATACGCGGAAATTTTCTAGCGCCGACTGGCTTTAGCGGATGACGGCTCATTTGACCGCAGTCCTCGGGGTCGGCGAGTAAGTTGTCTTCCCCATGACGAAGCGGCGGGAACACGCGTCGATATAGCTTTCAGATCCTCCAACCTTTGTGCGCAGTGTTTAACTAGGCGCTGTGGCTAGTTTGTAGTATAAAGTTTGTCTGTAATTGATTGGAGGTGTGTGAAAGCAAGTTGTTTTTCTTCCAAGAAGCGCGCCGCCATGTTTGATTACGCAGAGATCTCGCGAGGTCTCAGCCTGTCAGCGCATCCCTCTTCGTCTTTTGTATTCAAAGGGCCTTTCTTTAATCAACAATTTTTCTTTAAAAAACTTTTATGTAAGTCAAGTGTGTATATTTGAATCGTTACTGTCTTTGTGTTGATAACCTATCGCGCTAATAAGTAAATGAGCTTGTTTCAAGCTAGTGATCATCTGTCTTCATATTAATAACCATCTTGCAAGCATCTTATGTTTTTATAAAGTGTGTTTAATTCTGCTTCTGCTCAGTTAATTTTCTGTTCTTTCTACTGATGTCAAGGTGAACTTTACTTTTCAGTAATAACGTTTGAGATATGTTCATTCATGGTTATTGACCTGCAGTGCAGTTATGAGTTTTCATCCCACATAAATTCAAATGTTAAACAAGACGGAGTGATGGGAGAGATTCCCTTTGACATATTGAAATGAAAGGATTGTTTTATTTATCAGCTAAACAATCAGTTCTTGTACAATGGGGAAAAAAAGATTTTTTTATATTTATATTTTGAGTGAGAAAGTGACACACCTGTTCAACTGTCTGGCTGATAAGATACTTGCGTTGGCAATCACACGGCAGCAACTTGGTGCATGTAGATCTGATGAAGTTCAAACTGAGCATCAGAATGGGGACGAAAGACGGTTTAAGTGGCTTTAAAACAAGGCATGGTTGTTGCTGCCAGATGGGCATTTCTAAACATTTCAGCATCTGCTAATCTACGGGGGTTTTCACACAACTGTCTCAAGGGTTTAGAGAAGAGAAGATAACCAGTGAAGAGTCCTCTGGGAGAAAATACCTCGTTGATGCCAGAGGTCGGAGGAGAATGGCCAGACAGGTTCCAGCTGACAGACAAGTTACTCAGTCACAACCGAAATCTGCAGAAGATCATCTCCGAACGCCCATGTCCGATCTTGAAGACAGATGGACTACTGCCTTTTATTAGGTAGTGTTGCAGCCAAGTCAGATTTGTGCATGTTTGTGGGCACGAGTGTGGTTGTGTGTTTATGATGGGCACAGTGGTTGCTACAAGTTACCTGTGGGCGTGGGTGGTAATCAGTCACAGGTAGGTCAGACAGGGGAGACATAGCTGATCAGTGTCAGGGAATGAGAATCAGGGGCAACCAGTTTTTTTTTTTTCCAGCCGAGTGCGTTCATTCAAGTGAATGAGTTTTGTGTCACTATTTTGCACCCGGTTTTTGTAGGTGTTTAACGTTGCACGTTAATAAAGTGTTAAACGCGTACTATGGAGGACCTCATTCTTACACACCAGCAGGTGTTGGAAATGACTTCATTCCCTAAGTGTCTCTTTTTTTTTTTTTTTAGCTAGATTGTTATCACAGGTAATAAAAGGTCATAAAATGGTCGGTGAGTGTATATTCAGAATATAACAGTTACACGCAGAAAATGAACATCCCCCAATATGCGTAGTTCCTCAGCACTGTAAACAATCCTCCTTCCATCCGTCCCGATTTCGCTTTAAACGTTTTTAAAAGGGATTATTTTATATTTTGGTCGGCCAAAGTCTGGCTCGTCTGTCTGGAATCCTATTAAAGGCGCCGCGTCGCCGTCTGCTGGTGCGAGCCTCGGATGGGAAGACGAACCTCGAAAAATGGTGCTCAAACTTCGGGGCCCGGATAAACCGGCCGGACGGACTGCACCTCAGCGCGGCCAGCGACGGCACCCCGGGGGGCGACGGCGTTAACGGGCACGGTGAGTCGGCAACGGCGGCGAGTCTTGTTCGCGGGAGCCCGCGCGGTGGCCGGCTAGCTAGGCGGGCTAACGTCGCGTCTGTAGCGGCTCGCAAACGCAGCCGTTCGTCGCGGCGGCGGCCGGAGCCAGCGGAGCCAGCAGCGCCAGACGTCCCCGCAGCGACGCCGCATTCGTGCATTCGTCGCTTTTAAGGGATGCCAACAAAAAAAGTGTTTGTTCTACGGTTGCTGTTTTTTCTCCAATTATTATTATTATTTTTTTTGCACTTGTAGCAGCGAGGAAGCGCTGTAGTCATAACCGAGCATCCATGAGACCTAGACATTTTCTGTTGACTAATTTCTGTAGCAGTAGGTGACTGTCTGCGGGGACCCTGAATGGGAAACAGGAAATATCGATGTTCTCAAGTGCATCATGACGGACAGATGCGCACGGGAACGGCGCGTGTCAATGTCCAGGGACAAGAACGTGTAACGTTTTTCGTGAAAATATTCACGTCACGATCCAGTGTTTTGACTCCGCTCGACTGTACCACGCTAGAAGTTGGACAGCCTCGTTTTTAAGGTGGCCTGATGACGTCATGGAGGTCAACACGAACGGCTGCTCCTCACTCACAGCAACGCGCGACCAAAGCATTTTTTTTCTTCAAAGAATAACAAACGACATGGGAAGTCCGAGTCAATGAACATCAGAGACTGCATCCAATCGACTGATCAGAATAGGCTGGCGGCGTTCAGCCATAGTCACGGGTTGCCATGGTGATCGCATCTGCTCAGCTTCTCCTGTGAGACGATTCAGCAGAGAGATGCTCCTCAATCTGATGACGGGTATGGCTTCGGTGCACTCATGGGACTCTGATTTGTAGACTGTCGCTCTTGTCTCAATAGGACCAATTTACAATTGTGCATCCTCGGTAATTTGATTTAATTTTCAAAGTAGCATCACAGCCAATCCAGCGAACTGATTCCACTGTTCCCTGTGTTTAGCATCTCCCTGTTGTTCCCTACAATTTACACGTGATAAAAGAGGAATAACGTGGTTACACAAGACACCCCCCCCCCCCACATAACGCCAATGGGAAAAAATTGTGGGTAGGGTGGCATTCACTATTGTTATCCTGGTCTTGAGCTATTATGATTTTTCTTCTGTACGTTTTTCGCCGGAGCGTTGCTGAAGAGCTGTGCGTCACGCAGAAGCGGGCCACGCATCAAAGTGTGCGTCTTAAATGAGGAATTGATCGAGACCGACCAGATTTGACCGGCATGCCATAGTTCTAGAGATATTAACGATAACTCATAAAAAATGGGAACGAATTGGAGGGCAAAAAAACTCATGAAAACGCACCCGTGCTTTGAAACGTATGTCCTTTGCCCTACTTTGACTGAAAAACTCTGTTTAGTGAAATGCCGACAACACTTAATAAATTATTCTTGTTTTCTATGGAAATATCTTTTAGTTTTTGGAAGATGACGGTTTAAGTTGCTAGGTTTTTCGGCAGCGTTACAGATTTTACAGTGCGTGATGCCACACCTTAGAGCAGTTTTCACATTTGCTCAGATTTTTCTGAACAAATTACCGCCACAGCCACAATTTTGACGTTACATGTACCGTTTTCGGTAAAAATATTGGAAAATTCGTGCCAATTCATAAAATGTGACCTTCTGAACCATGCGACTTAAGCATTTTGTTCCAGAAAGCAAGCGCCGAGAGCCACGTCCAATTCCTCCATTCACCTGCATGTTAGTTCTTGCCAAAGATTTTTTTCAAAACCATATAACCAGCCTTTTTCTAACTTGCTGGCGTTTCCACATTTTTTTGCCCGACACAAAAGATTACATCACTGTGATTGTCAGTGTCTTCTCTCTGAGCTTATCAACTTTTCAGCCACAAGTACCAAGGTCTTCATACAGGAGGCTGGGATGCGGAGGGTGGGTTTTGCTGACTATTCTCACTAAATACAATATTAATTCGCAGGCTGTAACAGCCAACAGATCTTCCAAACAACTTGTCGCTACGGCCACAATTTTTAAGCTTTGTGCGCCATTTTCGGTAACGTAGGAAAATTCGTGCCAATTCAGAAAATCTGACCGCCTACACCAGGGGTAGACAGCTGGTCCATAAAATAGCCGTGTGGGTGCAGGTTTTCATTCCAACCAGGGAGGAGCTCACCTGATACAGCGAATCAGCTGAGTGAAGACAGCTGATTGGCAGGAGCAGGAACACGCCTGATTCCGCTCACCCAATCAACTGTCTTCACTCTGTTGCATCAGGTGTGCTCCTGCTTGGTTGGAATGAAAACCTGCACCCACACGGCTATTTCATGGAGCAGTTGTCCACCCCTGTTCTACACCAAGCGACTTACAGGTTTTGTTCCAGGACCCTCCAAGCGCTGAGAGGTGCGTCTGAATTCTCTCTCCCTCTCTCTATCCAAATCAACAGGGACATAGACACACACACACACACACACACAAAGGATGGGGGGCCCATGATGGTCTTTATTCAATTCGCCCTTGTTTTCACATTTTTTGCCCAACGCGGATAAAAAATACGTCGCTGCTTTCTGAGTGTGTGTGGTCTTTCTTTTGTTCTTTGAGCATTTCCTTTAGGTGGTCGGCGGGTGGCTTTCACACACATTTTCTGCATTAAATGTTGTTTCTAGTTTTTTGATCCATTGCTGATTTTGTAAGTTTAACCCCTTACAAAGACATGAACAGTCCATAATTTTAATGGTAGGTTTGTTTCAACAAAGAAAAAATATCAACAGAAAAATCCAGAAAAAAACATTTGATGTTATAGATTAATATGTATTTTATTAAGGGAAATAAGTATTTAAAAATGCAAATACTTATTTAAGCAAAATGTGACTTAGTACTTGGTGGAGGAACCCTTGCTGACAAGCACAAACAGCATATGTTTCTTGTAGTTGGTCCAGGTTTTCGTACGTCTCCAGGAGGGTTGAGGTCCGCTCCTCTTTACAGATGCTCTCCAAATTCTAAACGTTTCGAGGCTGTCGTTTGGCAACTCGAAGTTTCTGCTCTCTCCAGATTTTCTATGGGATTAAGGTCCGGAGACTGGCTAGGATCTTGGTGTGCTTCTTTTTGAGTCACTCCTTTTTTTTTTTGCCTTGGCTCTACGTTTTGGGTCATTGTAATGCTGGAAGACCCATCCACAACCCACCTTCAGTGTTCTGGCTGAGGCTTGGAGGTTCTCATCCAAGATTCTATGGTGCATAGGCCCGTTCATCAGCCCCTCAATGCAGTGAAGTCTTCCTGTAAGCCTTAGCAGAGCAACAGCCCTCAAGTAGATGTTTCCACCTCCATATTTGACAGTGGGGACAGTGTTTTTGAGGTGATATTCATCTCTGCCTTCAAACACGGAGAGTCAAGTTGATGCCCAGAGCTCAATTTTGGTCTCATCTGACCACATCAGATTCTCCCAAGCCTTCTCTGAATCCATCAGGTGTTCATCAGCAAACTTCAGGACCTTGCAGGCACTGCAGTATCTCAGTTGATTACGGTGATATGTGTTAGCAATGATTTTCTTGGTGACTGTGTTCCCAGCCTCCTTGAGATCATTAACAAACACCTCCCGTGTAATTCTGGGCTGATCCTTACCCTTCTAAGAATCATCCTTACCCCACGAGGTAAGATCTTGCATTGATCTCCAGAGAAAGGGTGATTGACTGTTGTCTGGTATTTCTTCAATTTTCGAATGATCGCTCCAACAGTGGTCTCTTTCTCACCAAGCGTCTTGCTGGTGGCCCGTTCCAACCTTGCACAGGTCTACAAACTTGTCCCTGATGTCCTTAGATAGCTCTTTCATCTTCCAGATGGTGGTGGTGAGGTTTGAATGTAAGAGATCGACACCTGTGACATGTGTCTTTTATGCACAAGTGACAGAACTAATTTATGTGCCTAATGAGCACATAACTGGGTCAAAATTATTGCTGGTTGTTAGGGGATCAAATGCTTATTTCCTTTAATAAAATGCAACTTAATTTATAACCTTTTATTTAATGTTTCTTTCTGGATTTTTTTTGTTGATATTCTGTCTGTTAAACCTACCATAAAAATTATGGACTGCTCATGTCTTTGTCAGGGGTGAAACGTACAGAATCAACAGGGGATAAAATAATTATTTCCCCCACCATATGTTATGCTCATGTAACATAACGAATAACAAGCAGTCATCAATCACCAGTCGGTGGTCATTCAGTACATCACAGTTCGACCTTTAGGAGTCACGCTGTCTTGTGCATTTTTGTGTTTTGGCTCAACGTTAACATGTAATTTTGCTTTAAAATTTCAATCTAAATTTGAGTAGGAAAATTAAATTCAGAGCAATCTATAATATGCTTGAACATAGAAATATATGTCAAACATGCAAAATCAAGAATGTATTTCTTGCACATCTCAAGAACCGATCATCTGACCTTTGGCAAAGTGCATCACTGAGGATGTGAGTGCATTTGAAGTGACATCATGATCAGCAGCTTTCTCTGGGAGACATACCCGAGGGCATAGAGGCATTTACTGACTTCTATTTTGGAATTGTACATAAGAAAGTAAAAAGGACACTTTACACTAACTTTTTACAACTGTAATCTATTTCAAACTGTAAAAATTAGGGTTTTCTCTGGTAAATCAATCACTTGTGATGGAGTTGGATGGGCCCTTCGTACCATAGCTTAGTTTCCTGACTGCAGCTGCACAGACTGGCTGACTGGCTTCACCAGCACAAGGTGGCGGCGTCAGTATCCTGGATATTTTGGCTTCACTTTTGTACAGCAGGAGTAAATGGAGGCACTTCGTTCAAATTATATGCAATCTATGCTTGAGAATGGCAGCTGAAAATGACCCAAATGTCCCATTTTTGCTTCATATTATCAACCAGTCATTAAAAATTAAACCAGCAGATTTCCCGTGTCTAGGTATAATCAATATACCTCCAAAGTAAATGTCAGTATTTTCTTTTGGTTAAGGAGGCAAAATGTTTTCCCACCTCCTTGTTCCTCTCAGTTAACTGTAGCAGACCACAGCAGAAATTCGCAAACCAGTAAGAACAACATGAAAATGTTTTATTAAGGTATTGATTCGTAACATCGTTTAGACTTTGCTTTTTTTCTCTCCCACCTAGATGCAGTCCCTGCCCATGGAAGTGGGCAGCAGCAGCTCAGCAACCAGTGACACATCTGACTCTGTGGTGCAAGTGTGCTTCCCCAGCGCCCAGGCCTCAGTGCTGGGCAGCCTCAACCAGCAGAGAGAAGAGGGCAGGCTCTGTGATCTCTCCATCCACGTCCAGGGACACGTGTTCAAGGCCCACCGCTGCGTCCTGGCCGCCTCCTCGCCCTACTTCCATGACCAGGTGTGTTGCTGTATGTGAAACCTCCATCACAGTCATGAAACAATGCGATGGTTTTCATTCAGTGCAAACGCAAACAGTGTGAACACGGCGACATTCATTCACCTGTAGTCTGGACCGCACAGAGACAATGCTGCAAAATGTTTTTCAATCAGATACAAAAGTTGTCAAAAGGTAGATGTCATGATAATTTCTCAAATGTGAAACCAAAGTCTCTAAATTGCCCACTGGTGGCCGGCTGCAGAATGGATCATGTTAGCGGATGGGACTTAGGTCAAACTCGAATATCATCAATCATATACATTTTAATGGATTTTGTAATTTCAGGTAGTTTTTAATCACACTGATGTTTGTTCAAATGTTCATTTTTCCAGTCAGTTTGGTTTTATTTGATGCCATAAAAAACAGGTGGGACATAATGATTGACAGCAGCCCCAAGTGAAAAACCCAAAGTTGCTGAGGTATTTACAAGCTTCTGTTTACAAAATTGACACAAGAAAGTTGGGAGGACATGCAGCACTAATTTTCTATAACTGCTGGGATTTCTGGACTATTGAGCGCACCTGAATATAAGCCTTACCCTCTAACTTAAAAAAAAAAAAAAAAGGACATATATATGCCGCACTTGTCTATAAGCCGCAGGTATCCACGTTGTAACATGAGATGTTTACACAGAGAGGTTTTTTTTTTTTTAACTTTTAATTGAATATATACTGGTAACACACACCAATACGTACTGTAAATGCTTTTTTCTGAACAGTGCCTGTAACACGGCTAGTGAAAAAACCCCCCAAAAAAACAGTAGCCTACCAGGAAAGTGCATCCATCCATCCATTTTCTATCCCCGCTTTGTCCTAATCAGGTTCGCGGGGGCTGGAGCCCGTCCCAGCTGATTGCTATCTTCATCTTCCTCCTGTGCTCTAAAACCACTAAAGTCATCTTCCTCAGTAATTTGAAAGCTGCATCATATGCATTTCTTCGTGTGTTTTCCTTGATAAAGGTGTGTGCATGAAGTGCGTGTAAATAACCGATCTGAAGAATTTAGTGTGAGTGTGTTTGATTGGTCCACTTAGACCTGCTGGGTAATTCCATTGGTCTGATGTGATGTTTTGGCGGCATGAAGCTCGTTAGCCCATAAAAAAAAATCCACAAATTAGCTGCATCACTGTTTAAGCTGCAGTGTTCAAAGTGTGTGGGGAAAAAAGCGGCTCATTGTCCGGAAATTACAGTGTTGTTGTCCGTTTTAAACCAAAGAGTTGACATCACCAGCATAAGAACAAATTTTTGCCTTGCCTACAACAGGTGGAAATGGAAGCATGTTGACCAGATCATATACAGTCTATGGTGTATAGTAGTTCTCTGGTCCAGGCTGTCTGCTTCTTGTCTTGAATTGAACAACTTGACTAACTTAGAAATCGTATCTCTCCCCTAAAGTCTTTTTTCTTCCCACAGAATATTGCTGATGCTTTTTTCCCATAAATCCGTCCGTTTCAAGGACATTACTGACTACAAGAGTAACAAATCAAAAAAACCTTTCCTGAGGCTTTAAGGCTGTGATACAACACTGTTTGCTAATCATGAATTGCAAATCATGTCTTTTTAATTGTTTTTTAAATCAACCAGTTGATGTCTTTTACTTCAAATACGACAAAAAATTTGAAATACTTGCAGTATGAGTATCTGGCCCAAAAAGTACAAACAGCTTCATAATTCAATCATTTGTTTCTTTTTCTTTAGATTTATATTCAGAATATGGGGACTTTTGTGCATCTCTGCAACCAGCGGCTGATTTATTTTGTCTCCCAAATTTCCTTGTCACTCCACTGACAGATTGTTGAACTCAGTGCTTTTCAAACATAACATAAACAACTTAAACATCTGGTTAAAAAAAGTTCTTTGAACATGGAAGACCACTTGTGATTAATTATCTAGAGAAGTTCATAGCAAACACAAGAATCTTGTGCTCCTGAGAAAGGATCTGCGCTCAGTGAAGAAAGCTCATGGCACAGATTGTCTAAGCAAGGGAGCATCGATAGCTAACATGTCACTCGGGTCACCAGGTGGGAACTGCCCTTCATCAGTGTTTCATCTAGCTGGTCCTACAACATCTTCAAGAGGCTAGACGGTGATCTCTGGCATCCCAGAGTCACCCCTCTAATGCCAGTTATCATTGTGCCACCGCACAACAGACCCTGACTACATGCTACTACTGCTAGCGCAGTCACAACAACATGTCACGTTCACCAAACCCAGGCTACAAAAGCAAGCTCCAGGTAGTGACAGTGCCGATACTGCTTCTTTTTGATACACAGCCCCCTATCATCTTACTATTCCCTACCAGTATGGCAATGTAACGTGGGAGAGAGAGAGTGAGAAACCCAATAACTTGCAAACAAACTCACCTAAAAATGGCTGCATGATGTTAAAGAGACTCAGGCAAGCCACACACACAGCTTATATATGCTTCATCTTCCTGGATTTCTGTCTACCAGGACAAAGGGGTGAGGAAGGCAGAAAACTATATATGCGCACAGTTAGAGTTGCAACAGTGAATTAGTTGTCAACTATGACATTAATTGATAAGTTGGATTGAGTTTTTTTTAAGTAAATGCTAATATTTTCTGGTTTGTTTACATCTTTGTGATAAAAACTAAATATTTCCAGGTTGTGGAGAAAACAAGATGTTTGAGGATGTTATCTTGGACATTGGGAAACTGACATTTTCCAGCATTTTCTCATATTTAAAGACCAAATAACAATTCATCTGTAAAACTCACAGTAAAATACTTGTGAAGTGTATCCCTGAGCACAATTAAAATTGAAGACCTGCTTTATGTAGCAGCCCAAATTCGTATAATCTGTTAATTTTGCCTGTTTATTTGTGCTTTAATTGGTATTTACCACTGCAGATGGTGTTAGACTGAAGGTTAATCTTCCACCATCAAAAGTTTGCAATAGACTGAGGCAGGTAGAGTGTGAGAAGTAGGAGGGGCTTTCTTCATCTCTTGTTCCTTCTCACCTAAAGGTACTATTGAAGAACATGTCCACTGTGTCCATTCCGGCGGTGATGGACCCGCTGGCGTTTGAGAGCGTGCTGAGCTGTGCCTACACGGGTCAGCTCCGGATGCTACGTGAGGACATCGTCAACTACCTCACCGTGGGAAGTGTGCTGCAGATGTGGCACATTGTGGATAAATGCACTGAACTGCTCAAGGAGGGCCGGGCAGCCGTGGGAGGAGGAAGTGCCGGAGGTGGTGGCATGCAGGACATCGTCAGTGGAGGTGGAGGGTCAGGTAACCTTGGATGTAGTAGCAGCAACGGTGACGGCAATGCAGGCAGAGACACCGCAGGTCGTGGAGATGGTGGCGATGGCGTCGTTGGTCGTGACCAAGCCCAGGGGTCCAGCGAGTCCCAGCATGGCTCCCAGCCTGCCAGCCGCCCATCAATGAGTGAGAGCCAGTCCCCCAGCAGCACCAACTACTTCAGTCCCAGGGACGGGAGCAGTTTTGGGGGAGGTGGCGCGACTGCAGCTGGAGCTTCAGTTGAAGGAGTTGGGGCAAATAACACACCCAGCTACTGTACACCATCTGGAGGAGAGGAGGCCTTCCTGATTGAGGAAGAGGAGGATGAAGTGGAGGAGGAAGAGGAGGAGGTTTTGTACCACCAGAAGAAGAGAGGAAGAGCAGGAGGAAGTGGGAGGAGGAAGAAGACGAGCTCAATGTCAGACCAGGAGGTGGCAGTCAGCGATAGCTTTGGTGTATCCTCCTATCAGGTGAGTGGAAGTTGCTCACGAATGCAGCTTTAATTTAATGTGAAAACATTTAATTTTGCAAAAATAAAAATATATGGATTTTCAGTTGGACATCTCTTGGTTATTTGAGGACGTTTCGCCTCGCATTCAACAGGCTTATTCAGTTCTAACTGGTTGATGATGAATCCCGTTAATTTAAACTCTGTGCCCTTGATATACCTTAAAAGTTTAGAGTTGTTAGTACTTAGACTTAACACTCTTGGTATCAGAGATCCAACAATAGTTCAGATACTTGGGCCTCGCCACCAACCAGTTAGAACTGAAGAAGCCTTTTGGATTAGAGGTGAAACGTCTTTAGACAACCACAGGAGGTCCAGTTGCCTTCTACCTGAGCTCCTGCAGAGACAGGATTCACCATGTGAATACAGCAGTTTAATGTTCAGCTGGCAACAAATGTGTATATAATATATTTCAGCTCCACTCTATTAACATAGTTTGTTTTGTAGGTTGTATGTAGTGCATGAAGTGTAGGGGCACAGTGGGCAGCACTTAAGTATGCAGTACATCGGTAGGCAATACGTTGATATGCGATTCGGAGTTCAGCCACGATAACCGCTGTAATTCCGCTAAAATGTGGACTGTCTGCTTTTGAAAGGATGGCGAGGACTCAGCCTTGCCACTGCAGAAACGCCCCACCTACAGCCAGCCCAGCATCATGCCCCGCAAGCAGTGGGTGGTGGTGAAGACCGAACGTACGGACGACGACGACCTCATCGTGGTGTCCGGGGAGGAAGGAGGAGAAGAGGACGACGACGAGGATGAAAGGGAACTGGAGATGGCCCGAGAGAGGGACAGGAGTGACTTCAACATCTCCAACGTGAGGAGCCTCTCTGCAGAGCTGGGTGGCAGAGCTGAGAGCGACATGGACTCACAGGTGAGGCTTGCTTCAAGGCCATTTTTATGTGATTTTATCATCTTAAAATGGTGATCGTTGGGGCTTTTGAGTCCATCCCAGTACAAATTTCCTGCGTGCTCACAGCTTTGGCAGGAGTTTTTAGAAGTTTTGAGCTTGTCCCTCACATTTTCGTGAACGTGATTTCTCATGACATCCAAGAGTGAATTTCTCAGGTTTGGCACACATGTCTACTTGTTATACGATGATGAACTAATTTGATTTTGGTGGTCAGAGGCAACAACACATTTTTGCCAGTAGCTCAGGAATTTATTGATGACAAAATGCCAAACACTTGCTTAAGAGGATAACATCACAAAGTACTGATTCTATATCAAAGGCAAGCACCACCAGGCCATGTTCTGCAGTCACGGGCAACCAACAGTGAGGTGTTAATTCTAGTTTGATGTATTATTTGTACCACTGGGAAATGAGTTTGAGAACGGATTCAGTTCACAGCGCCAATAATCCCTAACAGATGTGTGCTTTACTTTCCCTTCTTGTCCCCAGTTGGACTACTGCCAGTCCTCAGAAGACTACCTCAAGTTTGAAGGCAGTTTAATGGACCAAACTTTAGCGCAGCACCTCCATGACAGCACAGCGGGTCAGAGCCAGAGTGCTAACCGTGCCGTCTCAGCGCTGTTGGGCCAGGTCCAGTCTGCAGCCTCGGCCCGGGCACAGCTCTTCCCTCTGGACATGCAGGGAAACCAGATCCTCCTCTACAGCCAGGCTTCTGGACTCCCCCTGGATGCTGCCCCACCTCCTCTGGGGATGGCAGGTGGCATGATGGGGGGGACGTCCTTCAAAGGTCCCAGTCTGGAGCACGGTGCAGTCCATCTGTCGGTGCAGGGCACTTTGGGAGTTGACGGCATGGACGGCGGGGGGGTTGGTGGTGGCAGTGGCAGCAGCGGCAGCAGCAGTGGCACGGGGGGCGCGGGAAAAGTGTTCATGTGCCACTGTGGCAAGACGTTCACGCACAAGAGCATGAGGGACCGCCACATTAACATGCACCTGGACCTCAGGCCCTTCCACTGCCCCGTGTGCTCCAAGAAGTTCAAGATGAAGCACCATCTCACGGAGCACATGAAGACGCACACGGGCCTCAAGCCGTACGACTGCCTCGGCTGTGGCAAGAAGTTCATGTGGCGGGACAGCTTCATGAGGCATCGCTCGCACTGCGAGCGGCGCGGCAGCATGGGAGAGGGCAGTGAGGGCGGGAGCAGCAGCGACGGAGGAAGAAGAGGAGGCGACGACGGGTCCGATCTGATTCCATCTTCTCACCTCCTCCTCTCATCAGGCGAGGGAAGTCAGAGTGGGCTCCTCGGAGCGGGAGCGGGGGCGAGGGGGGGCGTGCCTGCTCCCTCTCCACATCTCTCCGGCACTGGCTTGTCAACGCAGCAAGCCGGCGTCTCAGCCTCTGGAAGTAGCAGCAGCGCGAGTAACAGCGTCAACATGTCCGCAACAGGGGCGCTCGCCTCGCCGAGTCAGGGTCAAAGTCAGGGGTCAGGGATGTTCGGCGGCCTGGGGTTGGGGAGGAGCGTGTGCAGTGACGACGTGTGTGACGTGAGCGCCAATGACAGCAGCGTGACTTAAACCAAAATAATGCTTTGTGCCCAACAGGCGCCTCCCTCTGAGCTCGCAGTCGTTCTTCTGACTCCCACTGATTTCCCCCCCCCTGCACACTTGGTGGGAAACATGGTTTTTTTTCCGAAACAGCTGTAACTGCCAACATTCTGCGTGTCAAGCAGAACGTGTGCAGTTTGGGGACAGAAAAGGCAAAGCTCCTCTTGGATGGGTGACATGAACTTGTAGATGTTTACATAAAAATGGGACTCTTGAGATTGTAGCCGACCGCTGTGAAGCAGACATGGTGGCTGTGCTCCTTGCCATGCCAGTTACAAGACTCTATGACGCTTTTTTTTTTTTTTTTTTTTTTTTTTTTTGAAAA
>CAAKHG010014273.1:60306-70492 GCA_901007715.1 Dactylopterus volitans
TTTTTTACTGGGTCCAATTGAGCAAAACATTAAAGTGATCCAAATTTGGAAATCTCATATTTTCCTACTCAGGATCAGATAATCTATTTTACATTTGTCCTTGATTAGATGACCCTCATCCAGATTTTACAGGATTACCAAACTGAGATGACTACCGCTGTAAATGGAACAAGGTGTCAGCCAGCATGGCGTCACCTCAGCCTGAAGTGAGAGCTGAGCCTTACGCATTCTTTCTGGATGGGAGATTGACTGGATTTAAAAGGGATAAAACCTTTAAATATATCATTTGTGTTTGATGTTGTCGGCTTTCTGTGGCACCTTTCGAGGAGCCTCAGAAAAAGGAATGTGCTTTCAGAGCCGCCGTGGAAGCTGCAACAGCAAAAGCAATGTTGATAGTGTACTCGGAGGTAAGTGAGTAGGCATAGATAAACACAATAAAGCACATAAAATTAAGAAATCATTAAGCTACTGAAAAGAAAAACAGAACAATGGGACCAGTAAAAAAAAATGTCAATTACAAAAAAAATTGAAAAGTCAGACCTGTTATTGTGCAGTGAAAAAGTTTGAAAAAACTATTCAAAAAGCACAAAGAAAACTAAAAAGGTAAAAATCTGAGCGGAAAAAAAATTCAAATACCTTGCAAAAGGGAAAAAGCTACAACCTAAATACTCCGAAAAATCCCAGTTCTTGAGGTACTTACAACTAAGACACTATGTCCAGTAGCCACATGAACCGCTGCCAGAAGACAATGCAATGTTTTAATTTATACCGGGCCCCCAGAAGCTAAACACCTGATCTCTGATCTGGTTTGCTACTTCTCAAGTAACCCAGATATATAGCTACCATGAAAGCAAAGCAAACCTGGGGAAATTAACATTGAAATTGAGGAAGAAACATGGGAACATTAACTGGTATAAAATCATGCTCTGTGAATGCGAGACTGCAACTGATCCCGTTCAGGCCTGCTCGACGACACTTCTCCATGACAAAGCGGCACAACATTTTTCCGAATTTTTCTCCACCATGTAACAAATGCAGCACTATGGAAGGCACTCTTCCCCCTCTTTTCTGGTCTTGCCCAAAATTGTACAACTGTTGGTCTCTCATCTTTCAGTGGCTCTCCTCGGTCTTTAAGATTACTCGAACACCGGATCCTGAAACCGCTCTATTTAGACAGTCTGCTGCTATGGAAAACTTGGCCTGTAACATAGGCACTGCTCCGACACTTGGAATCACAATCGCTAGGAGATGTATCCTGAAACTATAGAAATCTGACTCAGCTCCCCAGTTTGAGGCCTGGTTGAGGGAACTCATAAGCGTTCGACATGTTGAAAGACTAAGACATGAACTATCTGGCAGTCATCTGAAGTTCTCAAGGATGTGGAACCCAGTACTGGAGCATGTCAAGGACCAATGATACTCTTCTCCTACCCTGCTTGTGAACCTTTTAGACAGGTCGGTCTGCAGCACGATGGAACTGGTGACACTGTCGTAATTATTTTTTTGCCCCCCCCTTTAAATTATATCAATTTATTTGTACATTTTTATGCCTTATTTTATTCCTTTTCTCTTGTTTATTTGATTAACTGTTTTTGCCTATTTATTTCTGCTGTGATTTCATTTGTTACTGCGAAGACGTTCAAAAAGGGGATAAAGCTCAAACAAAAAAAAAGTTGTTAAAAATTCAGTCTAAAAAGCAGAAATAAGGTAAAGACAATATAAAGAAACCGTAAAGTTCTGTACACCAAACTAATTAATGGTGCAGCAGAATGTTTTTAGTTTCGCTACGATCGAAGCTAAAAGCAGATTCTCCAGCTTTTGATGGAAGAATCAGGTTGCCTGAGAAGGTTCTGGCTGGTTCAGGCTGTAGCTCACAAGCCTGTCGGCATACAAAGAGCCTTAAAAACAAGCATTGACCATTTAAAATCAATTTCAAGATTTTCTGGAAGCCAGTGACAACCTCAGACGTGGCGTTGTAGTCCCGAGTTTGCTCAGTATATACAACATATAACCTCATAATCATTGTCATGGTCATTTAGAAAATAATTAATTTGCAAAATATGAACAGCTATTTACACGCTACATGACACATGCATTAGTGATCCCCTCCTTCTGCTGGGGTGAGGATGGCTGGATCCATTCCAATTCTGTTAAAATTTTTGGCCGACACACTTTGAAAGTTCGCTCCCTCTCAACACTCAGACTGGAGTTTTGCTCACTTATTTCACAATGACAGACAATTTTTTGGAAGATCGGACCCACTTGGGTGAAATTTGACATATGCCAAGTTGGCATTTCGTGTAGTTGAAGGCAACAGGATACAGAAACAGCAAAGAACGGATGCACTTATATTTTTTTTATGCCGTTTTAAAAATAAATATTTATTTATAATAATAAAGTTCCCTCAAGAAAACTGCATTGGAAAAAAAACACCGAATATGGCCATTGTCGGCTTCCGCAGTTATGCTATTTTTGTCCGTACATCGCTAGCAGCTAATATGTTGACGCCGTCAGTACAGTGAAGCATTCATCATCGACTAAATGCAAAGTCTCAAAAATCTTGTCAAGTCGCTGCAACTCTACTTAATAAAAAAACCTCATCAGGTTCAGGTTTGACTGCTGCCTGGAGGAGTGAAGAAAATTCTTCTTATTTATTAAAGAAAATAACAGCCTTGCAAAAGGAACAACAAAATTAATCTTGTATATGACGACAGCGGCGGAATCTGGGAGGAAGCACTTCACCTGCTCTGGATTTATGACGCACACAGTAAAAACTGATCCAATAAATTCGGTTTACAATCAAACAAAACTCCAACAATCAAAATTCATTTATTATTATTATTTTTTTAATTAAAAATTAAAAAGAAAATTTCACAGTGAAAGATGGATCTGTCCTCTGCATAAATGAGGCCCGACATTTCAGTTAAAGATTCCAGGTTCACATTCTTCCTCTGAGAGGAACATTTAACGCCAAAATATCAATGAAAACTGAGAATAATGTGATAACTTAAGAAAAAAAAAAAAAAGCAAAAACAGGGATCGTTATCAGTTTAAGGTCCCTTCACCCGTGGGCCCGTAAACATCCGGGTGCTCCATGATGTAGGAACCAGTTGCACCACCGGTGACACAAAAAGTCCCCAAACGTGCAAACACAACTAGACGCCAAACATTCTGAATGTCAGGGGAGGCTGATTTGATCTCAAGAACCCGGCGCATCGACAGGGAGGGGGAACAAAACGTGGAAGCTACACTTTTGTTTTTCCAGCCGCGCCTGAAAACGGTGGGTTTCATCCGTCCAGGCCGGCCGGCCGTTACGGCAGATTTGGATTGACGCCGGGCGCCGACCGCGAGGGCCGGATGAACCGCGCTGTCAGCAGGAATTCATTTAGCAAGACTTGACCACCTTTCAGATGCATTTAAGTCATCCTAATTTTAATTGTGGTTCTTCCCATTCTATTCATTCACTACTACACGCTAGCATCACTGTGTAAATATATATATATATAACTAATACCAACAAATCCCATGAAAAGACTTCACCTGCTACATGTCTGCAGCACTGGAGGCAGTTAGTAAATTTTTAAAGAGATGCGAATGATCTTTTTTACTCTTCAAAAAAAGAGGAGAAAAAAAAGATGGTCACTAGTCTTTTCAAATGTGACTTGAGCAAGAGAAAACAGTTGATTTGTTGCAATCTATTTCTGACCTGAGTCAAAATGAGTGAGTGTGTTCATGGTAAGGAAGGAAAAGGTTCGGCTACCGTGTGTTTTTAATGATTGAATCGCTCTGCGGCTCCACAGACAAACACCTCTTTTGTTGGTAAAGTCGTTGCGCGCCCGTCTTTTCAGTGGATCTGCTGACAATAAGGAATAGAAAAGAATATGTGCGGCCTCATCACTGGAATGTGCATATCAGTTCGACAGTCCAACCGACCCATCTTTCAATTATTCTGAAACAATTTATATATTTCAAACCTGAAAATTTTCATTTAAATCCCGCCGACTAGTTTTAAAATGGTTCCCATTAACTGCTACAGCCCCAAACACGTCACACCACGCAGCTCATTCGCTCAAAACAGATCATAAATAGCGGCAGCAGGTAAAAACAATGTTGTCTCATAAACAAAAACAGACAGGACAAAAACAACCCAAAAAACACCTTATATACAGATCGCCTCTTCCTGCTCCTCCTTTTATGAAAAAATACTTGGATATAAAAATGTAAACAGACTGGCCTCAAACTCAACCAGTTACGTTACGTGTCTGAAAACGGAATCGCCTCCGGCCGTGTTTGGCCGTGTTTGTCTGACTCCACAGTTCATGTTTCCAGGCACTGGTTCCACACCTCAAAGCAGAAGATTTTTTGTTTTTTATGGGTTTATATTCAAAGTAAAAGGGAAAAAATTTAGATGCTTGTCCCGGGCTGGACGCCAGCAGCATCGGCACATTTGCCCTGGAAGAAAGGAAACTAGACCGTCAAACCTTTTCCCCAACAACACAACTTCTTCCTGTATATTCTATTGAAGTCCTTTAAAAAAAACAAAAAAAAAAAAAAAACATATCTTGGCTTTTGTTTTGGTGATATGTGATCAAGTGAGTAAATTCACTGTCCTCCCTGTGTACGAAGTTAGGAAGAGGTTTGTATATCCCAGTATTTTGTAAAACCGCGAGACAGTCGTTTTGATTTTACGATAATCAGCACTTGCACAATTTCAAATTGGAAAAATGATCAGGGTCACTCCTCCTCACCCTCTCCAGGTGAGACGCGGGAAAGGGTCAAAGGTGAAAGGTCATTCTGAGTCTGACAGGACAATGATTTCATCTGGATCACACTGGGTGGCCACATTCACCTGGAAAAGACAAATAAAAGCATTAAACTTACAGAAATCTTACACACACATGCATGCACGCACACACACACGCACACACTACAGCACTTCGAATTTTCAACTCTTCAACATAAAAGAAGGGAATACTTCACACTACTATCTGGCAGAAGTATGGCCTGTACTAGAACCAGCCACCGGGGGGCGGTAAAGATCAGTATTCATAATAGCAGCGAAGCACATTTCAACCCCTCCGTGGACCATCACCTGATCGTGGTGGAGGGGTTTGAGAGTCCCAGTGATCCCAGGAGCTATGTTGTCGGGGGCAGCAGCCCCTTGTAGGGTCTCCCATGGCAGATTGGTCTTGGGTGAAGGGTCAGACAAAGAACGGGCCATAAAGACGCATATGGGGAAAAAAACGTCAACTGTCGATGAGTGTCTGGTGGTTAGGCTGGTGGCCAACCCATCAGGTTGGCCACCAGCCCAAAGCAGAGACATGGGTCCGTCCTCCAGCAGGCCCACCACCCGCAGGAGGAACCATACAGGTCTGGTGCAATGTGGATTGGACAGCAGGCCAAGGCTGCGGCCTTGGCGGTCAGATCCCCGGCTGCAGAAACTGGTTGTGGGGACATGGAATGTCACCTCACGAGTAGGGAAGGAGCCTGAGCTGGGGCGAGAGATATAGTTATGCCTCACCTCAAGCACAGTCTGGGTTCTGGAAGCAAACACACAGACATGGAGTCTGACTGGTGGATTTTACAGGCTGCCATTGCCAAATCGGCTGTCCAGAGCTGTGGTTGCAAGGTCTGCAAGGGCTAGACGTGACGGCAATCCCAGAACCTGCCGGTGGACACCGGAGGTGAGGGATGCCGTCAAGCCTTAGAGGGGCTTATACAGGACGCGGCTTTCCTGTGGGACTCCTGAGGCAACCGACAGTTTCCGGTGTGGAAAGCAATCTGGGACTTGGCCGGTCAGGGCGGCAAAAACCTGGACGTGGGAAAAGTTTGGTGAGGCCATGGAGGAGGATTTTTGGGCGGCCAGAGGAGGTTCTGGCAAACCATCCGGCAACTCAGGAGGGGGAAGCAGCATCCTGTCCATACGGTTTACAGTCGGGATGGGGGCTGATGACATCAACTAGGAACATCACTGGGTGGTGGAAGGAATACTTTGAGGTTCTCCTCAATCCCACCAACATGAACTCCATCAAAGAGACAGAGTTGGGGGATTTGGACGTGGGGGCTGAGGTCGCTGATGTGGTTAAACAACTCTGCGGTGGCAGCGTCCCAGGGGTGGATGAGATCCGTGGTGAGTTCCTTAAAGCTCTGTAAGACTGTCTTGGCTGGAAGGTCTCTGCAACATTGCAATGGACATTAGAGGCGGTGCCTTTGGAGTGGCAGACCCGGGATGGTTCCCGTCTTCCAAGAAGGGGACCAGAGGGTGTTCTAACTACAGAGGGCTCACACTCCTCCACTCCCTGGTATCATCTACTCTAGGGTACTGGAGAGGAGAGTCAGCTTGTCCAACCTCGGATACAGGAGGAGCAATGTGGTTTTCGTCCTGGTTGTGGAACAGTGGACCAGCTCTACACTCTTGCACGGTTGGTATGAGGTGGATGGCTCGTTGCTACGGGCCATCTTTAACAATGACCTTCAGTTTTCACCGGAGCTGTTTGCAGCTCAGTGTGAAACCGCTGGGATGAGGGTCAATACCTCCAAATCTGAGGACACGGTTCTCCTGGGACGACCTGGGACATGCTGTCCAAAATACGACCATTGACACCTTGCACAAGGAGGGCACGACACAAAAGGTCATTGCTAAAGAGGCTGACTGTTCAGAGCTCTGTGTCCAAGCACATTAATCGAGAGGGCGAAGGGAAGGAAAACATGTGGTAGAAAAAAGTGTACAAGCAATAGGGATAACCTCACCCTGGAGAGGATTGTGAAACAAAACCCATTCAAAAATGTGGGGGAGATTCACAAAGAGTGGACTGCAGCGGGGGTCGGTGCTTCAAGAACCACCACGCACAGACGTATGGAAGAGATGGGTTTAAGCTGTCGCATTCCTTTTGTCAAGCCACTCTTGAACTAGAGACAGTGTCAGAAGCGTCTCGCCTGGGCGAAAGACAAAAAGGACGGGACTGCTGCTGAGTGGTTCAAAGTTATGTTCTCTGATGAGAGTAAATTTTGCATTTCCTTCGGAAATCAAGGTCCGAGAGTCTGGAGGAAGAGGGGAGAGGCACAGAATCCACGTTGCTTGAGGTCCAGTGTAAAGTTTCCAGAGTCAGTGATGGTTTGGGGTGCCATGTCATCTGCTGGGGTTGGTCCACTGTGTTTTCTGAGGTCCAAGGTCAACACAACTGTCTACAAGGAAGTTTTAGAGCACACCATGCTTCCTGCTGCTGACCCACTTTATGGAGATGCAGATTTCATTTTCCAACAGGACTTGGCACCTGCACACAGTGCCAAAGCTACCAGTACCTGGTTTTAGGACCAGGGTATCCCTGTTCTTAATTGGCCAGCAAACTCGCCTGACCTTAACCCCATAGAAAATTTATGGAGGATGGTGAAGAGGAAGATTCGATACGCCAGACCCAACAATGCAGAAGAGCTGAAGGCCACTATCAGAGCAACCTGGGCTCTTGTAACACTTGATCAGTGCCAAAGACTGATCAACTCCATGCCACGCCGCACTATTGCAGTAATTCAGGCAAAAGGAGCCCCGACTAAGTATTGAGTGCTGTACATGCTCATAATTCTCATGTTCATGCTTTTTAGTTGGCCGACACTTTTAAAAATCCCTTTTTTTGTATTGGTCTTGAGCAATATTCTAATCTTCTGAGATAGTGAATTTGGGATTTTCATTAGTTCTAATCATCAAAATTAAAATAAATAAACATTTGAAATATATCAGTCTGTGTGTAATGAATAAATATACAAGTTTCACTTTCTGAATGGAATCACTGAAATAAATCAACTTTTTGATGATATTCAAAAGATGTGACAGCTTGAAGGACACTTAACAGCGAGCAAAAACACCCGAGTTCCAGTGAATTCTCATCAGGTGGCCTCACCTTGTTTTTCTTGGGAGGCGGCGTCACCTGTGAGCTGCTGACCAGCTCACAGTCGGGAGTGCTGGCCCGAATGGACTCGGCCTCCTGCCCAGAGTTGCAACCAAAAACGCCTGCATCCACCGAGAGGTCCGCCTCACTGAGCAAGGAATGGCGAGTGGGATGGAGGAAAAAGATGGAGCAACAGATGCAAATGAAAAGAAAATTACACGTACATGTGTAGCATCATTAAATGTTTTGGACATATTGCCCTCACAGCAATAAACCCTTTTGTTGTTTCCATTTTGTTGTGCTATCAATTCCTTAACAGGAGAACTTTGGTATTTTTCAACCTGGGCCATATTTCCCATAAGTTTTAGAAACATGAATCATTTCAGCTGGTTCGTGCAGAGAATGTACGTGAATGCTCAAATACTGAATTTGATTGATGAAAAATGCTCAAACGAAGCATTAATGTTCTCATGCAGTAATGTGCTTACGTTTAAGACAGCGGAATATTTTTCAAGTATAAAAAGCAGAATTTGTTTACATCAAAACTCGTCATTCAGTTCAATGGCATGGTTTTTTTTTTTTATAGAAAAAGTTTACTATCATAAAAAAGTTTAATGGAAGAAAAAAATGTGCTTCAATAGCTGAACATTCTGATAGTTGATTGGTTTCTGTAGCTGAAAATAAGCAAAAGTAAATACCGAGCAAAACACGTACATACAATGTTTGCAGTGGACGTTCACCCTGCATGATTTCGTTGCAGCCATTACGTGATTGCAACGAGGAGGAGGTGAAATTCACCTCCTGTTATGTTGCATTAAAACAAAAGTCAAATGCCATTTTTCGAGTACAAACAACAATACACACATTGAGCCATTAGCATCGTCGTACCCGATATCTCAATATCTGCTAAACTCATGCCCCTCCGTCCTCATCTAGCACGAACAAAGTCTCACCTGTCACGAATAACTATGCGTTTGTCTTTCCGGGTGTTCCCCGCCGTTACATCCTCTCGCTTCCTCTTGCGGCTCGCTGACAGTCCAGGGCTGGATGGAGGCGAGCTGCCGTTGGCAATCTGCATGTCGCACTGTTCTGCGGTCACCTCCGGTGAGCAGACCAAGGCCGCCCCATTGCCTGCTACTGGGGAGACACATGTGGAGCCCTCAGCAAATTTGCTGGTGCTTACTCGTACAAGTGAAACATGATTGGAGGGATCCGCAGGCTCGTCTGATTCTGGAGGGTTACCATTCGCCAAAAGGCTCGGGTTTTCGGGCTTCATGGGCTCTGATTGGCTGGGGCTGTCTCTGGGTGAGGTGAGGTTGGACGCTGGGGAAATGAGGGGCTTGCTTTGATCTGAGAGAGGACTGAGTCCACTGGTGATCGGCTCGTCGTCCTCATCTTTCTCACTTCTTTCTTCCTCTGTCGAGACGCTTCCTGACAACCGGCCTGTCTGCTCCTCCTTGCTGTTGCCATCACAGGTCCGCTCCGCCTCAATAGTGTCATCTTCCTCATTCTCATCATCATCTAGAAACAGGAGAATAAATGTCTTCAGATCTTTACTGCTCGTTGCTGCCACACCAGTCTGATCATTACTACTGATGAAACATGGCCATTGCAAACTTTCCGCTGTCCGACCTGCAGCAGATTGGTGCCACCTTACTTCTCATATCAGATTGTGACAGATTTGACTCTTAATTCTCCCGAATTATAGTTTAATTTCCCTTGTATATTGGCAAGAATAATGTACGATGAAATATACTTATCAGTTAATGTATGTATAAATCTACATTTATGTATCACAAAAATACTGGCTCATCTGCAGGAGGGGAATTGGGAAATAATTTCTTTAGTGGCTCAGACAACTTGATTCACGTTTGTGAATGTCAGCATTGCCATTGTGGTGCAACAACACATTCACAGCCCAAATAACCGACTTTTGTCAGGAAAGCTTTATGCGTGGCTCTTAAAGTATCCAGGTATCACTGTAAAGGGATACAGCCTCCCCCTCATATATTGGCTCTACATTGCAATCAAGTTCCTGTAAAGCTATTTAAATTAGGAAAAGGCAACACTTTACTCCAGAGGGCCACGCTGACTATAATGTGATAATGAACAACTGAATTGAAATATAAAACATGCTGATTTATGTTAAACATTATGAATCTGGTGAATATAACAGCTTTCCTTCCAACAGGGTTGCTGCCAGCCCAGGTGCACTGGGCTTATTAAATAAACAAAACACAAAGTAAAACAAAAACCAACAACAAAAGTTTGAAATGTTGACTTTTTGTTTTTACAGCTTCAAT
>CAAKHG010014277.1:0-12285 GCA_901007715.1 Dactylopterus volitans
CTGATATATGAATATATTACTCCAGATGTTTATAGAAAATATACCAGTAACATGATGTGCTTGCATCTCATCAGTCTCATTGAATCTTGTTTACATACTTTCACCTCTTCCTGTGTGTATTTAGATGAGGACATTATTCCTTAAAAGTATAAAATAGTTCATGACATGTGGAACTAAAAGGCCTAAAGAAACTTTTCAGCACCTTCTAGCATTCCAGTAGAATAATATTGAACACTTACCGATGCATTGTGGATCGTTAGACCATTTGCCATCTTGACATATGATTGTTTCCCACCAACCCTCCGTCGCTGGCTTATGTCCATTATCACAGGCGTAACTGAGCCTGGTTTCATGAGCATAAGTTTCTTGTTCGGGGACAAAATATCCACCAACCAGTTTGGGAGCAAGACAAGTCCGAGTTGCACTCAGTGCTGAAATACAACGATAAACACATGTACATGCAGAGCATACGCAGTACTACACTGACACAATTTAATATTCTTACCATGCGGCGCTCCAGGAAACCAGATCAGAAGAACTAATCCCAGATACCTCGCACACATTTTCAAAAGTAGATGAGGAAGTAAATCAGGAAGACACAGCAGCGCGATGCGTCTAGCTGAGATCAGGGACAGTTGACCACTGCAGACCACATTTACCCAAATCAGCTGAGAGGTTGAGAAACAGTCAACATTACACAGAGTAACTGTCAGCAAACATGTTGTTCAGTAGCACAAATACAGGAACTCCAGCCACATCAAATGAGGTTCCTCACCAAAGGAAACTATGTCGGTCGCAAAACACACAGATTGGTGTTGTTGTTTCTTGTTAGTTATGCACTGATTTCAACATGATGACCACATCTCTCAGGGGAATAATATTCCAGAATTCATTGTCCCTGTCAGAGGAAATGCCCACAATAATTCAAAATCTAAATAGAGTTCTCATACACACAGTGTTTTCTGCCAAAATCTATTGGAGTCCAGATTTCACAATGACTTCCCGGACAGTTGTGATCAGAGGTCAGCGTTGTGAAACACCACAACACAGCAGTGTTAGAGGACAGACTTTGGAGACAGGTGAAATTCTATGAAGATGCATTTTAGCATGAAACAGAAACAGACATGGAAACAGGTTTCATACTAGCTGTTAGTCACTGGATTATCACCATGTGATCACACGGATTGTCAGATTAGCTCAACCTCGAACTGCCATCTGCTGGCTCCTCAAGTGCTCTGCAGATTGTCATGCTGACACAATCAGAAATTTATGGAATTTAAATCTGTCTGGATCGTTGCCTCAGCCCAATGAGGCCCCGGTTAAAGAGTGACGCATGAAGGGGAGCCAAGATTAGGGCCACATGTCCAAGTTTCTTATCTTAGCAAGCGTTGCGACAAGAGGAGTGACAGTCATAGTAGCGAGATTATAAATCCAAATGGTAAATTTAAGGCTGAATTAATTGCTTTAAAATTTGCCTTTGATTAAAAACTAGAAATGCTGCTTAAGCCCCGTTTGGTTGTCAGAAGTCAAAGATCAAGATAACTGTGATGTAAGATCTGTTCCTGCCTTGTCAATGCAATATCTAAGGAACACTTAATGGATTTTTAATTTTTTTTTTTAGAACAAATATCCACTTGGCTTATGGCCATTTTTTTACAGGCATAACTGAGCATTCATAAGCATGATGATGATGGAATTCTTTATTTGAACGTGTAAATGAAACAAACAAAAGAAAACAAAAAAGACAAGAAAAAAAACAATCAAAAGCAATGAAACATTTATAATGAAAAAGTGCAATGCATTATAATCTCAATCATAACTTAACAAACAGTACTTCAGTAACATAAATTCATCACATTTACAAGCCCATGCCATACAAATATAACAATAGCAACAACAACAACAACAACCAGATTTTACTTGTAATGCAATATGATGACCCCCCCCCATATCTCAATTTTATATATGATCCAAATATACATGAAAAAGAGACAACTATCCTAGTTTTCTATACATCCAAAATAATATTTAAAAAAAATCATATAAATCCCTGGTAACATAAAAATAAACAACCATCCCAATTTTATAGACATATAGACATCTGTGCATGCTTTTAAAGTGATTTATGTTTGAAAAACATAAACTTTGTTTTAGTTCCAGCCCCAAACCATTCCACAAATTCATCCCACAGACTGATATGCACATACATTATATTGTTCTATTAACAATAAGTTGTTGTTTTTTTAATTCTCACCTCTCAGAAACATATGTTGTATATTGCTTGGTAGTATTTCTTTTCTTTTTTTTTCTTTTTTTTTAGCAGATCCATGAACTTCAAGGTATTTGACAGTGAGTTTTTTGTGTTCTCTATATCCTACATTGGTTATGATCCCTATGGTCTCTTTTTGTAGAGTGCATAATGGCTGTAAGGTGCTTTTGTAGGTGTAACCCCAAACCTCCACACAGTAGCTTAAACACAGCAAAAAAAAAAAAAAAAAAAACTTGAACAACAGAGAGTATGCAGAGATTTGTAATCCAAATTGTGGCTTGATTTCCCTTGAACTCCAAAGCGTCTTGCCAGTTTTGTTCTCACATGATGTTTCCAGCAGATTTTCCAGCATTAGTGCCTTGTTCAAAATATCCACCAGTCAGTTTGGGAGCAAGACAAAGCCGAGTTGCACTCGGTGCTGAAATACAACGATAAACAAACATACATGCAGAGCATATACAGGATTACACAGACAGAATTTTATATTGTAACCATACAGTAGGATAAGATTATACCTGACTTACCTGCGACGGGTGAGCTGATTAGATTTTGGTGGTCAGAGGTCAAGGTAACCTCAACTCCAAACATGTCCCTGTCTTGTTAACACAATGTCTCAGGAAAACCTGGATGGAATTCTGCTCATATTTGGCTCGAATGTCCACTCAAGGATGAACAGATTAGTATGTGATCTTGGCGTTCCAGACAGTTTTGAACGTTAGTCATGACACCAACGGGAAGTAAAAAAACAGTTCAACAACTTTTGGAGTCTGCACACTCTGCGGTGATCCCGCCTCAGGCTGATTTTTATGGGACTCGGTGGAAGTGAAAGAGGAACCCATTAAATATTCGGACAAAAGGCCAAGAGCCCGTCTAGTTCTCACTGCGGTGGGGTCACTGTTCATTTTACAGCCTACTGTGAGAACACATGTGGCAGACTCGCATTAACAAACCAGCACAAGAGAACCGTCTCCCATTTCTACATAGAGATGTTCCAAAGACTGGGTTCATATCCCCTCTCACATTTTGCCAAAATTGCGAATCTGTTCTTCTACCAGCCATTTGGACTTTGTGTGTATTTTGTGTTGGGAATTTCCAGTGCAATAAAGGCTTTTCTGTCTGAGGTGAAAAATGAAAGACAGCAGTCGAAGAAGACGGAGCAGAATAATAAAGATGGAGACAACAAAGTGTGGATGCTCTTATAAAGTACAAATTACAAATGACAGCATTTGTGATGAATTTCAAAACCTTATACATTTAATAATTCGCTGTTGTTGCCTAATCACTGATCACTGTTACGATCCGGCTTGCGAGCCGCAAACATAAAATGGAGTCTGACAAAGTAGGTTTACACAAAATATTTATTTCAACAAAAGTATCTGTTAAGGTAAATAGTGGAAAAGCTAGGTCTCGTGAGGCGGGGCAGCAAGAGTGTGGCGAGCTCGCCTGCCAGCCCCCTCACACCTTGTGAGGTGTGAACGATCAAGATAATCTAGCTGTTCCATCCTTGCACTGCCACTGGAAGGCAGGAACAATCACTGATTATAAATTTGGGGTTTGTGGTTTGGATGTTTTGCATCCATCGCTTGAGGTTTTTACGTGGTGGCGAGCTCTGCTCGAGCCTTCGGCCTGGTGTCTTGTTGGCACCAGCGTTGGTGAGGACGACAATAACACGGCCCTTTTAAATTTGAACTGTTTGTCTGATTTTGCCTTTTGGCATTCTTATTCTTACTCACTGTCTGTTTTTTTTAAAGTGTTCCTCTTAGAATTTAATATATTTCAATGCTAATTATCTAAATCTATGGCTTTGTAAAGCACTTTAAATTGCCTTGTGTCTGTATGAGGCTATATTAATAAACTAGCCTGGCCTTTTGCTGTCTTTATGGTCGTCTAAACTGTTTGGATGTTTTATTCAGTGTGTTTTCTGATTTGCCAACATGCACTCCGAAATTTTGGTGTTTCTGGCTAAAGTTTTTTTGTTTGTTTATTTAGCTTCACACTTCAGCCGCAGCTTCTTTTCTCGACTTAATCTTGTTGTTGTGCATCATTTTACACTGAGACTTGACATTTTGTTTGGCCCTGCCAGAGCTGCTCAAAATTAATGTCTGCAGTCGCAAAGTCTCCATGGACAGCAGCATTAAAAAGAGCAATAACTGACCCACAGCAAAGGCCGTATTGCTGCAAACAGTGACTCTAGAAAATGCACACAAAGTGGATTAGCTGGATTTTGCAGAAGAGAAAGGAAGTTTGGATGCAATTTGTCCTCCGTGCTGCGCAAGGGAAGCTTGTGTTGATTCCTCTTTCATCTCTTTCCATTCTCATGTTGCCCTTGCTGATGAAAACATTTTCTCATTTTCTCGTTTTCACATTCATCGTTTGTCACTTTTCACAATACATTTTACTTCATCTTGTCGTTTTGCCTCATGGTTCAGCTATTTCTGCGGCCCGTTGCACAAAAGTAGGATTCAGACATCCGGGATAAATGACTGAACTGACCCCCCAATGATCACAGATTCGCCGATTCACCATGGCAACTACAGCGGCGTACATTGCCCAATCTGAGGCAGAAATCCTCATGGAGGCTTACGAGGAGGTATGGTGCCAAATCAAAAAGAAAGGCAACAGCGCCACAGTTATAAAACAACGAGGGAAAGCGTTGCAAAGTATTGCAGAGCGCCTGAATGCGTAAGTAGTGCAATCTGTTGGCGGGATCTAGTTGAGGAGGCCGCCTGCACGCACTGATCCAGGTTTGGTTTCACCTGGCTTGATGAATCCATGTCTGCTCATCCCGGTTTGGTCTCTGTGCAACCAATTAAGCCTGGACGCTCTTGTTTTGGATTCGCTGAGTCCAGTTCAGTCATTTATCGTGGATGTCTGAATCCTACTTTTGTGCAAGGAATCTGAAAAAAAAAAAAGTCTTGTGGCTGTTTCTAGATGCACAATAAGGAAGCACTCGAAGAAAAATGGGCTGCATGGTGGAGCCGCCAGAAGACAGCCGTGACTGTGCCATCGCCACACAGAGCCGTGCCTCAAAAGTTCTGGAACAAAGTCAATTGGAGCGATGAGACCAAATCTGAGCTTTATGGCAACAGCCATGAACACTACATTTGGAGAGAGGTCAACAAGGCCTATAATGAAAAGTGCACCATCAATACTGTGAAACACGGAGGGGGATCGCTGATGTTTTGGGGATGTGTGAGCCACAGAGGCACAAGGAACTCGGTCAAAATTGATGCAGGACGAAAGCAGCATTTTATCAGAGAACACTGGAGGAAAATGTACACTCTTCAGTCCAGAAGCTGCACATTTGACGCGGTTGGACGTTCAAGCATGACAATAATCCAAAACACAAAGCCAAGTCGACCCGTCACTGGCTGCAGCAGAAAAAAAAAATGAAGGTTTTGGAGTGGCCGTCTCAGTCTGCTCACCTCAATATCATTGAGCCACTTTGGGGAGACCTCAAACGTGCAGTTCAAGCAAGACAGCCCAGGAATTTAAAGGAACTGGAGGCCTTTTGCCAAGAATGGGCAGCTTTACCGTCCGAGAAAATAAAGTGCCTCATCCACAATTACCACAAAAGATTTCAAGTTGGCATTGATATTAAAAGGAGAAACACACATATTAAGAACTAGGATATGTAAACTTTTGATCAGGGCTCCTGGGTGATTTCTGATGTCATTATGATTTAAAAAGAGCAATCCACTGTTTGACAATAAACGGCTTCACCCAACCGCTGACCACGAGTGAACGAAACACCAAACATTTATCATTCATATCCCCTGAAAAATGGCCAAAAAAAAAAAAATCACAAATTCTGCAAGTGTGTGTAAACTTATGAGCTCAACTGTATGTGACCCATATCTGATTTTTTTTTTAATGACAGTCTGAACAGCAGAAATCAAGATTAAAAAAAAAAAAAGACAGACCCCGGCCACTTTCACTTGTGGTCCTAAATCGGACACATTTGTTTTACAAAGCGACCTCAGTCTGAAGTCATCTCGCGTTTCATCCGACTTCTACGTCTTTGAAGTGCGTCAGACATCCCAATTCTGCACCAGAGAGGAAGGGACGTGGCAGGAATGTAAAGAATGGATTTAAGCAGACACTGCTTAACAAAAGGCCATTGTTCATTTTCTTCCTTGATCTTCATCCGTTGCCACTTGGCCATTATTTTTTCGGCTCTGATCGCACAACAACTTCAAAACTGGTATTTGGTCCTTTTCCCCCAATTCGGCCCCTAGAATTGCCAGGCGGAGCACGCTCAGTCTAGGCTGATATGACTCACAATCATGACGCTGCAGGCAGCATCAGAGCCATCCCAGCGGCTCATGGATCCTCTGATCTACATTAAATATCAAACGTTTGAAATTCATTAACTCACAAGTCACCAAATAGCCCAGAAGCGTCACCAGTGGATGTTGTGTACTTGTGCATACGCCAAAAGATGGCGGCAACGGCACAGCGAACGTCTCTACTGTAGAGGGCGGCGAGCTTGTGGAGTTACAGCAGTGGTATGAGTGGACTCAGTCAGCCAAGACTTCCTTCAAAACGCCACCACCGCCAGTCCGTCCCCACGCTTATTTATTTATTCCCAAATCACACGAGATTCTGAAAGACCCCAAATCCTTGGAATTACAACTCAAGATTGTTCAGCATGAGCATCAAGTGTAAATCCTCCATCTTGTGTCTCCCATTCCTTTAAAGGCGTACAACAGACGCAACAGCACACACCAGCAGTACCGCTCTTCCTCTTTGGCCTTTCTTTTTTTTTTTTTATTACTGTGTCAAGTCATGTCAAGATAAAATCAAAACAGGGAGTGCAGATGTGTAATTTTGAGGCTTTATTGTCTATATTTCATGTGATGACTTTAAGCAATACTTGCCAACGTTTCTCTCCTCTATCACAACATCAACAAAGAAGGAAATGAAGACTTCAACAAGGTCATTGAATGACCAAGAGATGCGCCCATCCGTCAAAAACAGCAAGGAACTAACTGACTGCTTGACAGAGGATTTTACTGAGCCAGAGCAGAGTTGACGTCTTAAGCATTAACAAATCACTTACCTGCGTCCTTGTCTCTGCTCAAAGAGCTTTGGCTCTGACAAGATTGATCATGTATGTACATTCAGACCACAAACACCAAAAATAATAATAATAAAAAAAAAAAAAAAGTGTGACAATGTCTCAACCTCAGTGGCCATTTTGCTTGTACTCAGCTCAAATTCAAAATATTCCTCATCACCAGGGACGAACCTCTTCACCCTCCTCATCACTTGATATCTCATTCAAATTGTCTCCACAGTATCTTGCCTTTTTTTTATATATATTTATATATATATAAAACATTTTGGTATTTTTGTTTTGATTACATGAAAACATTAGAAAACAACTACAACAAAAAAGGAAAACAAATATCCCCTATATCTCCTCTCTGGTGTGAAGAGCGACATATCCAGCGTATTGCAATAGGAATCCTGAAAGAAGGGCTGAGCGAGTGCTTCCTCTCCTCCTGTCAACATGGGGATCATGTTCTGCAGCCTGGATGGCAGCGGAGGCAGGCCGAGGAGCACTGGAGGGGTGAAGAAGTCATCGGGGTTTTCAGGAGCTGAGCTTAAAACCTGAGGTGAGATTTGTGTTTCACCATGTATCTGAGGAACAAAGAAAAAAAAACAAACATGTTCTCACATTAGGAAGTAGCTCGCTTTGAAAAAACAGCCTTAAGACAAATACAATTTGCAAAGAGGGCAAAAAAAAACCCCCAAAACACCCAAAAAGGAATAGTTTAACGGAAAATGTATGATAATATAGTCACTTGAGGACTAAAATTGCTGTAAATTGTTGCTCTTCTGACACTAGTGACATCACTGGTGCTAAAGAGCAACTAATACTTCTGAGGCAAGACCATAGCAGGAGAACACAGCGGAACCGATTCCTTCAACCGAGTACATTTACCATTTACCCCTTAATGCAAACGACTTAATACCTGTCAAGGGTTTCCCAGAAGCGCAGGAAGACGGGCCGGTCCAGATGGCGCCGGTGGCGGCTGAGCTCCAGCACCGTCACGTCCCACTTCTGCACGTTGGGGTCCGTCTTTGCCTCATCATACTTCAAATGAAAGGCTCGGACTGGAGGGAAGACACACATTAACATGTACGGGATAAAATGACGCGCCGTCTGTTGAAATCAATAACAAGTGCAACTTCTGTACACTTCCGCTGCACATTTATGCAGTGATTGAGCGGCCAGTCATGTGATAGTCAGGTGGGACAACAGAACAAATGACGGCTCGCTACACTGAAACTTGCTCCGTTTATGATCATTTGAAAACGTTCACCACACCAGTTAAATGCGGGAACGAAGACACAATATTTGGCTCTAGACCTGTCAACAAAAAAATATGGTAAGTTTAGTTCAACATCTTACCACATCTCACAGTATGATGATGCAATCACTGCATGTCTGTATGCAATTAGCAATGAAAAGCAGCACAAGATGAGGCTACTTATGACTGAGTAATACGAACCTTTTCAACTTCCTTTTCCATAGCACCAATGTATTAAAAATAGGCGGAAAAGGCCTCTTGCTTTTAGAGACACGAAAAGTGCCAGTCAAACTGTCCTTAAACCCAACAGGTCGACACACAAATGTTCACTATGGGATGGGATGCGCCTCACTGTTCCGCTTGAAAACTACAAATTATCAAGTTTCAAAAGTCTTTTCTACTTACTTTTAGCGAAAATGTCAACGGGCGATCCATCAGGCAGCAGCCATGGCCAGCCCTTGAACTGCCAGGCAGGACCCTGCACGAACACTGCCACCACTCGATCCCTGCGAGACACATTCACAGGTCACTTGCACAATACCAACTTGATGACTTGTTATGTTTCATATTTAAGAATGTTTGTTTTTGAGATATATTACTTGCTTTTGGATTCAAAGTACTTTGTACCTTCAGCTTCTAATATAAGGCAAGAATGATTAACAACCTGGTACGCAGACACACACTTAGTGCCACCATGGCAACAGAATGTAATATAATGCATACTGCTTGTGTAATGGTTGTATAAAAGATAAAACTGACATCAAATGGAGAAGATAACCCATGCAGGCATACCGAGGTCATGGACCCATGGAGGCCAGCATTCTAGACCAGTTTGGTTTTAACACACATTCTGAAAAATCCCAAAATTCAAATTTGTGCACATTAATGACTCAGTCTCACTGTCGCTGATCTCAGCCATCTGAAGAGACCATTTATCCCTGTGAAGATCTGTCTTTAAAGGGTAAAGTCACATTTTTATTTCAAGTCCGTCCTAAGCAGCAGGAGTTCCAAAACTAATCCATTCCAAGGCCCCCCAAATAGCACTGGCGTCAGGATGGGAACTCCTTTTGCAAACCCACTGATAACACAAAACAACCACAAATGTCAAAAACACAACTTCTGGAAATAACTTCTAATATTCATTAATGCAATAATAATAACTGCATTTATATTTCAAATCTCACTAAAATCATTCCAATGTCACTGTACAGTCTGACACTTATTTTAACCCAGGAATATTATTCACTAAAATGTGTTCCAGAGCCCATGCAAACACCAAAAATGGAGCAACAACGTCACTCAGCTGTGTGTGTGTGTGTCTGAGTGACATATAGGAGCACACTAGTGGTAGTCGGAGGGGGCTTGGTGGCAAGCCTCAAATTTGAGCTTTAAATCCCCGAGCTTCGACATTTCGATCAGCTCCTCCTGGGACGTTGTGCCCAGACTGGCACCTACACCAGAGCAAAGAGGCCCCCAGCCCAGTTTTTAGATGGTGTTTTCTAAGTAAGGAAAATGGATTCTGAAATAAAAAAATTTAGTTTCCTGCAGAAAATGTGTGTGAATGTTGAGAGCTGAAATTGTTGAACCGATGTTGGAAATTGCTAAATGACGTGGATATTTTGGAAATACCGGAAATTTGATGCAGAATTAAAGATTAAAGTCAAAAAGAGCCAAAGCTTGACGTCAAATGTTATGATGCCATCAAAGCTTGACCTCCAAGTTTGGTTGACACCAAAGCTTAATTAGCTGCCGTCAAAGCTCAATCAACTGATATTGAAGTTTATGAAAGATACAGCTTTAGCTTTTAAAATGTAAAAAACGCAAGCTGAAAAAGCTGAGCATTTTGACAGCTGAAGTGTTTCTGTAGCACGTTACAGAAAAATATATAGAGGAAGAAAAATATTAGTGAGCAGAATAACAAGTGAAAGAATGCCTTAGCATTCACATAAATTTCCTTTTGGAGCTCCCGTTGGGACTGGATGATGGCGAGATGGAGCCCAACTCATCAGACAAAATAAGCTTCTGAAGCTCACTTCTGTAGCTTGTTTGACCACACAAAAACCTCCTTGGACCTGTGGCACACATGCATCACACCTCTGCATGCTTTGATTATTAACATTTAGATGCTGGAAAATATCTGACATGTATTAAAGCTTGTGAGCCCAGGCTACATTCATAAATCCGTCTGCCAGCTGATGCTTATCGCATGAGGGGAACTCTGCAACCTCCCTCTGCAGCTCATGCACGCCGTTCCAAACTGCTGCAGTGACCGGAGTGCATGTTGGAGTGAAGTATGGACGTCCACCTCGTTGCATGGCACAGTGAAGGAGTCTGTGTTTAATGGGGGATCCAATGAAATTCACAACGTGTACTGCCTCCTGCAGTGCCCGATCAAGCTTATTGCCCATCCTTTTTGCAAAGGGCGCCTCCTGGTGGAGCATACAATGTGTGGCAACTGCCCGCGGAGCTTTCTGCTTGATGAGGGACGGTCACTGCACTGGTCTTCCTGCTCTTGACTGCGGCCACGTGGAAACACGCCCCCATGCACCGGTTCAATGCGTTCATCCAAAACTTGACAACTGTGTCTCTCAGTGCAACTTCTTTCGAGTGCTTTACAAAATAATATTTCCTCTACAAACCTGTTCACATCATGTGAAATGATGTGAACAAGCACTTGGGCAGCATGTGATAAATCCGTGTTCGCGTCCAGCTGAAGTACCTGAAGTATTTGCTGGTTCTCGCCATAGTAGAGCAAACATGTCCGAGGCAATGTCACTAATCCACTGGCTCTCGGAATTAATGGAGAAGGAACAGCGTCGATTTTCTTGTCACCATCCTCACCGAGCAATATCGAACAAAGTCCTAAGATGCTGGCAGAATCAATTTCCTCTCAGATTGTGTGTGGGTTTTTAGCATGAGCAATGTGGTTTGAGGCTGAAAACAATGCCTACAGCGTCTGCTTTGGGACAGCGTCTGCTTTGGGACTGGTTCATCACCAGTTTTTTTTTCTGGGGTGGTCTGAGGCCTTCCTAGCGTCTCGTGTCCATACTGACCAACCTGTGTGATGCTACTGTATGTGGATGGTAATGGCCATTCATCTGAACTTCATATGAGGCTCCTGCTGTTGTACATAATAGGATCATGCCATGATCTAATAATGTCCCATGTCCCAGCTCAGCAAGCAAACATTGTCATCAAAAAATGACCAGATCATGTGGAATTCAGAAAAGGGAGTTAGTCATAAACACATAAACATCTGGACGGTCCTCTGTACTCCAAGTTATGATTAAATGCCATTACGCTGATTCTTACCAGTCCTGTGGAGCCAGTTTGAGTGGCTGGTCAATGATGCGGTACGGTACAGTGACGGCGAGTGTTGTGCCACCAGGCTGGATCTGGTCTTTGCGCCTCTGAAGTAGGACCTCATTGTCACGCTGGATGCCCTGCTTCTTCTTGTCTTCTGATGTGACAAACCTGGCATGGGACAAAATTTGGCTTTCTATTGGATCTCATTTTAATTTACCAGTGTCATACATGGTTTCACCGGAGTATCCCATGCTACAGTCTAGTGCCTTAGGGTACCCTGCCTTCCAGGGTACTATAAAAAATACAACATATGACACCGGTGAATTTATAACTGAAGGAATACATAAACAAGTGGAACTTGAACATGTGTGCTGTAAGAGGGGCGGGGGG
>CAAKHG010014278.1:0-12792 GCA_901007715.1 Dactylopterus volitans
CTCGTCCCTCGGAACGAAGGAAAACACACACTCGCACACACACACACACACACACACGCACACACACACACACACACACACACACACACACACACACACACACACACACACACACATCCCCCCAGCGCCATGTCTTTCTCTCTTTATGTCACTCCACATTCTGTTTCTATGTCTATTCTTCTTTGTGTCCAGATGAACTCATCTTTTCTCTAGGTCAACATCTCGGGTAACAAAAAAATATTTCTCCCCTGATGTCTCAGACTGACATTTATTCCTCCTGCTTTCCTGTCCTCCTGTTATTTTCTCTCCATATTTCCATTCTCTTCTTTATCTCCCCTTCATCAATCATTTTTTGAAGGCTCCCACTGCCACAAATTTGCAGGTTTCTGTCATATAGGTCACTTTCTTTTGAAAATGTGGACAGGAAAAGTCAGAACCAGAGGCAATAATCCGTCCATCAGCAGCAAACTGAGATATGCTGATATGCCCTTGAGTGGCACTTAACTCCTGAGCGCTGCGGTGAAAACTGTGACCTTGTGAGGAGCACATTCACAAAGGGCCATCTTCCCCTCGCCTTTTCAGGCCTTCATCCTCGCGAAAAGGGGTGGTCTTTGTTCTGATCCAAAACACAGAGATTCCCAAAGGCCTCATATCCCTCTATTGTGTAACGTATAATATATAATTTAGGGATATTACATGCTGCTTTATGATGGTTTCTATGCTAACCAAATTCCAAGCAGACAAATGAGCAGCAGTCCTCGCACGTATGGTATCATGTGTAATTCCATAATGACAAGGCAACAGGGCGGCGCGGTCATCAATGTAAACGCATTTCCTGCTAACCGGACAATCTCGCCTAACCTCAGAAACTCTATGGTGAGATTGCTCCGCCCCTCTGCAGGCAATATATGAAAAACCTCAGGAAAAACTAAACGATCCACGTTTCGTTTTTCTGGCCACCATCTGTGCCATCCCGTTCCGTTGTGTGGTCTGCGGCTCCCAAAACGCTCCATCGCGAAGGTCGTTTTCTACTCCGCGATTGCTCCGCGCCCCTCCTGTCACAAAAACTCAAACTGTAGGTGCCGGCAGCTGCGCCGTTTTTCCAGGAGCTCATCAATGCGCGAGCTCTGACAAGCCATGTTCCTAACCAAATATGCTGAAATGTGCGAATAGTGGAGCATGGCTGTATGTTTCCCTTTGCTGACTGATTTGGACTCGCTGAATCCTGAGAAATGAGCACGCGCCGCTGCCTGAGCCGCGTCGTCTTCAAGTCTGCACGCACGAAAATCACACATCTTCTCGCAGCGGTGGCCTGAAGGTCAGACGAGTGAGCATCGCGACCAGAAGACTGCCGGTTCAATCCCACCGACCCGCAGAATAAATACGGTTCAGACAAGTGAAGAAACAGGCCTAACCCCTCCGTCATTACCGCCGCTGAGGTGCCCCGGAGCCTTTAATCCCAACTGCTCCAGCGGGGCTACTCAGTGGCCAGACTCTGCTTGTACTGGGCGGCTTCCAGGTGTGAATGTGTAACTCTAACTGCGTAACTGTATTAGTTTTCCATCAGTACCTCATAATACAACCCCACTCTGTTCAACACCCCAAAAAAACAGCCTATCAGAAAATAAGGGGGAAAAAAAATAAAGAGTGAATCCTCGCTGGATAAGACTAAGGTGAAAAACATAACAAACAAACAAAAACAAAAAAAAAACACTGTGTCCCCGGTTCCCAGAGAACGGCGAAGGAAGGAAATGAGCCTGCAACATTTCAGAGGGGCAAGTGAGGACAGGCTGAGTCTTTGGCAAAGCAGAGAAACATCCGGCGTCAATTAAAGACAACTTGAACTGAATCTTAGACAACATACAGCGCAGGATCTTCCTGCCAAATGATGTGAACAATCTGCATGTATGCAGATGTTGTGCAGGACAGAGGTGGGTCCGCAAAGACCCAGGAACGCGCAGGCGTCTCGTGTTTCCATTCTGACACCCCCGAATGCAGCATTTCAAAATTAAATCTGCAACGCATTACAGTAATGCACTTTCTTCCAGATTACCTTTTTATTATTCTGTGCTCTCACTCTTCATATCTGGCTCAGCAGTGATCATATTTGATACTGGCTGATTTAGTTATAGATTATTGCTAGCATTTGGAACTTATTATTACTTGGGGTTCTTACAGATTTATTGATTGACACTTGCTGGGCTCTTGATTTCGCCGCAGATAAATGGCGTAATGAGCTGAAGCAAGTAATTGAATTTAATCTTGATCAGTGGATAATTGCAGTTCCCCCGAGTGTTTGCGTGGCTAATTTTTTCCACCAATAACTGTGCTTTCGAAAAAATGAACCAGTCTGTTTGGAGAGGCAGCCAACATTGCATGGTGAGGAATACTTGCGAAAACCAGTTTTAGTTGCATGTAATCACACATGCAGCTACAGCATAACACTACACCATACTACTTTGTTTTCAGTTTTTTTATGTTATCTGCACATTCTGTCATGCACGACAGAGAGGAAGACCGATTCCGATGGGAAATATCAATGCGCTTGTTAACTCTTACAATTTAAACATTATGCATGCCACAGTCGTAATCCAGACCCAGCTGGGAAATTAAGGAGTGAAGCTCTGCCACTGGTTTCTTGGGGAAACCCTCTAACACACTCTGAAACAAGCCTAAAGTGGCCGGCGCTGTTTGGACCCAGCAACAGACCCACAGCAGTTGGCAAATACACTCAGATCGGCTGTGGGTGACGCTTTAATTAAGCCATCAGAATGTCAGCTCTGGATACAGCTAGGAGTGTGTGTGTGTGTATATCATGTCGCCATTGCCGGTGCTCAAACACCCGCCTGAAACAAAACCACGCAGGCCAAATATGTGAGAGGCAAACATGCTGTCAAATAGCTCTTCTTATATTTCCCCAAAATAGAAGGATGAAAGAGAAAGACCAAGCATAACTAGACCCCCGGGGATTTGAAATAATCCAATCATTTCACTCTCTCAGTCTGATTACAGTGGTCTTGCTTCTGATTTTTATCAGCTGACTTCCATGTCTCCATGGAGATTAATGGGTCTGCTCCGACAGGTGCAGAAAGCCCTGTATTACTCTGTCAGCACCAGAATCAACAATAAACACAAGCACGCGCACGCACACACACACACACACACACACGCACACACACACACGCACACGCACACACAGATGAGGATGCTACTGCCTGAGGCCAATAACATCCCAAAGGGCTTAGCGCAGCTTCCCATCAAAGCCACAGCGGTGCCAAGTGAAACACGGCTAAAATCAGCAAGGTGGAGTGTGTAGGTGGAAGTGTATTAGAGTGCAAGGGCATATTCTCACTTGTGTGTCAGGGGCTTGCCTTGTTTACAGGTTGATTGGCAGTTTAATGTGCAACTGAGGCAGAGAGGGGGGGGGGCGGGGTTGGCACTGAGCAATATTAGCATAATTCCCAGAGTGCCAGAGTCAGTATTGGGTGTCAGAGAGCTATTCCCAAACTCAGCTGTGACCCACAGTAGCACTGGGTCATCTTATCCATGGGCCAACAAACACACACACACACATGCTTTGCTCAAACACACGCAAATACACCACGGGAGTTCCATGAATGCACCTCTATGTGTTTATATCTGTACATGCATGCATACCTGCGCGCATAAATGTCCACACACACCTGAAAACTGCGTAGGAAAGCCTGGATGCACACACATACACACACATACACATGCAGGTCCATTTACACTGTGGCGACAGTGAGTCTGTTAGCAGGATTCCATAGTACAGAGGGGTGGACAGATTTAGGTCCCCCTCACACCTAGATCTGCCAGGGGTGGAGGGGGCGGGAGGGTGATGATACGGTTAACACTCGGTGCGCCAATAGACGCCCCACACACCCCACCCCACCTGACCTCGCCCTTCTCCCCGCTCCTGCTGTGCTCCAATCAGCACCTCTCAAATGCGCCGCTTTGCCCTCCACACGGCAACAACAGTTACTCAACGGTCCCGAAATAACACAGCAGCCAATCACGGGGCAAGAGCAGACGTGTTGGTCAGCGTAGACCTTCTCCTTGACTGTGGGTGAATGACGGACGCGAAGAAAAAACACCCCGATGCCGGAACACAGAGAGAAAAGTGTGGAGAAAAGAACGTCGAGGAAAGATGCAAAGATGTCAAGAGATTATGAGAGATGTGGAGGCAGAGGAGCGGAAGAAAAACGCAGAAGAAGGAAGGATGATAGGAAGACAGAGGATGGAGGAGGAATGAGATTTCTCTAATGATGTGTTCGGGTGCGGGCTGTTCTTCTCTGACTGTGGCAGCTACCATGGTAACCTCATAAATAGGTGCCCTACATATCAGCAGGGGCATAAGGTTACACAGCTTGATAAATAAACACACACCAACAGTGGTGGGAGAGTAGCAGGGAGAAGGAGGGATGGAGGGCGCGCTGGAAAAACAAGCAGATCAGCGAGCGGAAAATCAAAGGGGAGTGAGGCAGGATAAGGGGAAAAATTGACAGTCATGATTTGATGCCGGCTGCCGTGTGTTCATGCGTGCTTGGCTGTTACATATACAGTAATCGCCCAAATCCATAATGTACTGGCGAGCACCCACATCAGACACGAGTGGAGGTAAGCCCCGCTTTCTGAGCTGATTCCCCACGGAGTCAGTGCCTCACGCGCACGCTCGCACACTGACACACACACACACACACACGCTCCAATTCCCCTTCCCTTCTCACTCCTGTAGCACAACCCTAAATTACCTATAAATATTCCCCGGGGAGTAAAGGGGAGCCAACTCAGGCGCATGCCTGCGCGCGCGCAGCCACATAAACACGTTTGCGCACGCGAACTCCGACTTGAAACGAAAGTCAACAAAGAGCCACCTCTGACACAATTAGCAGCGCCGGCCTAGTTATTCAGGCCCAGATAGGGAGGCTGTATCGGCATGTTTATCACAGTTAATGAACGCTTTTCATCACAGTCCATCAATTACAGCGACATCCACCCTGCTGTGTCAAAGCGATAAAATCCCTGGCCGGGCCTTTAAAATGACACGTATCACACGCAGTTGAGGCAGGCTGCCACGCTATCAATTCTCAGCCTAATGCTTGTCAATCAGGCTGTCTCTTGGAATCTGTATACACGTCAGTTGGCAAGTCACTCAAACTGTCTCTATGCCCTCTATGTCCCTTAAAATAATATATTTACATCATGTGAAGTATTAAAATGCACTACAACAATCCCCAGTGGTAAGTAATCTGAGCATACTGTCCATTTCAGCGCAACACTTTGCACAATCATTCATATTTGCACCTACACTGTCAATCAAAAATCATAATTCCAAATGACAGACTGGAGCCCAAATGAAAATATACATCTACAAAAATCCACTTTGACTCCGATTGTGGAGTTACAATCGATGTAGCGTCATTATTTGCCAAGAAGCAGGCTAGTGCTAAACCCAGTAAGCTGGATTTAGTCCTGAGTTTTTCACTAGACATACATCATTAATAATTCAAGTCTCAAGTGTGCAGTTTAACACATTACATGACTCCTCGGAGGATCTTTAAATACATGGGTATTTAGGCAGCTGTAATACTGTGGAATCGTACTATGAAGTGAAACAATGCCAGTTAATTAGCTGATGCGTCTGCGACTACTTGTAATTGTCATATTTGCCACTTACCCTGATCACCTCTGGAGTCTGCTGGATGAGGAGGGTTGAAGCCGTGTCTCCTAGAGCCGCAGGGTCGCCGACAGTGACGGCCACTTCTTTCAACGGTGCGGCAGGCTGGGTGGCGACAGGGGCCTGTGCTTCCGGTGCAGCCGCAGGTGCAGGTTCAGCTGACTGCGTGGAGGGAGGCGCGCTTGCAAGCGCAGATGGCGCAGGTGCAGCTACCGATTTTGGCTCGGTCTCACCTGCCGAGGCCTCTGTGACTTCCTGCGCTGCCTCAGTTGCGGGCTCAGGTGCGGGTGCAGGCAGAGGTTTGGAGGCAGCATCGGGTGTAGGTTTAGGTGCAGGTTCAGACGCAGCGATGCGCACGTCCTCAGCTGCCGCGGGCGTGTGTGTCGGTGCAGGTGAAGCTGCGGGTGTGTGCGTCACGGATTGTTTTGGCGGTATAGCTGGAACTGTGTCCGTGTGCGAGGCTTGATCAGTGGGGGCAGCTGGAATGTTTGTGGCCTCCACTGGGGTGTCAGCCCTGTTGGTGGTGGCTAGCGTGTCCTGCAGGAGCCTCATCACCTCTCGTTCCTTCCCACTGTTCCTCTCAGCACTTCCTGTGCTCCCTGCACCAGAATCCACTAGCTCCTGGGCAAAGCTCTCGATACTCTCCAGGATCCTCAGCAGCAGCGCCCCATCCTCCTCCTCTCCCACCACCGCATCAACGTTATCTCCCTGGGGAGCAGTGAAACCCTGGGGAGCCCTGGAGCTGCGACCGTTCAGGTGGCTAGCTTGCTTTTGGACTTGGAACTGGTCCATTCTGGGCTGGGTAAGGGTTTCACTGGCCATCATCCCCTGGCCTCCCTCTCTTTTCCTAGTCTTGACTGGAAGGGGTGGCTCAGTGTTTCTCGGGTGGCTCATACTCTGTGACAGGTTCTCTAAATCCATCAGCAGCTTGTCGATGTCATCATTCCGGTGTGTCACACCTTTGACTGACACGGAGGATGGCCTGGTGCTGTTGTGACCACTGCTGGCTGACAAAGCATTCGAGGAGCTGTGCAAATTGTGGGGTACGGAAAGATGCATGTGATGACTTAAGACAGTCCCATTTTTGTTTTGGGAGGTGGTCACCCCTCTGGTTGGAGCATGTGTCTGCTGTGTGACCTGTTCTGGTGTCTTGCCCATATCCGTGTCCTCCTCCTCAATGTAGAGTGCCTCCATAGGGGACGCTGGAGGAGTGTGCGTGTATGGTGGGGTCGGGGACGTACGAAGAGGGGAGTGTGTTGGAGAGGCACTGGATGCAGTAACAGTAGGGGGAGAGAGCATGTGTTGCGTGATAGAAGAAGGATGCGAATGTGGCAGGCCATTGGTGAGGGGAGTGGCTCTGGATGGGGAGCTCTGGACTGACTTACTATGAATAGAGTCTGATTTCAAAGATGAGGAAGAAGACGACACGGAGGAGGGAGCAGAAGACGACGCATGAGAAACGGTCTTTGGGATGGGAGGCGACTGCACCACGTCCTCATAGCGAGGAGGTTGCTCATTGCCAAATATTGGAGAGTACGGTCCCTGCTGGATGGAGTGAAGACTATTCACCAGCTCCGCCAGATCGCTGTGCCCGCTTCCGGGTGCATTCTGACCCCCCTGCCCACTCCCTCCCAAGCTTCCAATCCCCTCTAGCTCCAGAGGAAGTCTCTTAAGATATGAGCTCAGTCGGGTCATCAAGGCCCGGTACACACTGTCTGGACTGGCTCCACCATCCTCACTCCCTCCACCCGCTTTGCGTCGGATGCACTGCTTGATGATGTCGGTGCATTTCTTGAGGTCTTCGGAGCATTTGAGCAGGATGTCAAGGCAGGCACGGATGTCCTCTCCGCCTGCCCCCCCAGCGCCTGCCTCCCCCCATGTCTTCTCTAGCAGACGGGCAATCAGGTTCTCCTCTCCGAGGGTGCTGCGGTACAAAGAGGCCACCGTGTCCAGTGACCCGCTGCTGATGCCCGATAAGCTGCTTGTTGAACTGCCACCCACTTTTGTCACGGCCGACATCGTGCCCGAGCTGCCCTTCAGCTTTGTCTCCTCCACCGCTGCTGCTGCTTTCCCAAGAACAAACGGCGGCAGGTTCTCGTCATTCGATGGAGCCATGCCATTCGTCATGCCATTGGTCGTTCCATTAGTGGCGATGTTGGAACTGAAGTGTCCATAAATGATCTCCAAGTCGGTGGAGCGACGGCTGAAAGAGTCAGGACGCACCTTACGACCTTTCCGGAAGGTGACATGGCTGGAGGACGAGAGACGGAGCTTGTCAAAGGAAAACTCTTTGAGCTTACCGCTGGCAAGGTTGATGGCCTCTTCAGTGATGTCCTTCAGACTGCCCGAGGAGGTTAGGTTCCCTGTTGATCCTCCGCCACTGGGGATCTTTTTACTTCGCCACACAGGGCTCTCCTCCCCCACTGACAAATTACCACTGCTTCCTGCCCTCTCAAGGGCAACACCACAATTATAACTGGTTTCCATTGTAACGCTCATTTTACCATGATTTGGAACCTGGTGAGTGATAATGTTCCTGGAGTGCAAGGGTGAGCTGCTCAGGTCAGTGTATAAGGGGTCGGGTGCAACAAGGAGCTCGGAACAGGTGCCATGATGGGCGACAGTGCAGTCCAATCCCTGGGACAGCGCCCCACATGGCCCTGAGCAATAGTGTACAGCATGGGAGTGAGTACGCCGGTCTACTACTACACTGTTGTAGCAGCTCACACTGCTCACCACTACACGATAGGCTGCTGCCATGGTAACCAATGTCCAAAATCAGACCGTCAAGGCATAGGAAGGTCAAGACGACATCAAAGTATAAAAAAGAAGCAATATAATATTTTCAAAAAAAAAAAAAAAAAAAAAAATCACATGGGATATGTTTTGTTGAAATGTCTTCAGTGGAAAAAGCTTTCATCCGAATAACAAATCATCTTGCGGAAAAAATAACTAATTCTTTGCTATGTAGAGAAACTGCATAGCGCCAGTTTTCAAAGATATATGATAAAAGGTACCTACAACAATGATTTCCAAAGTCGATATATCCTTTCATTGCCTGCAAAAAAAAAAAAAAAAGCTTTAAATTCAACTGGCTCGCATAGGCAAAGAATTTCTCTTCCGAGATGTCGGGGCCTCTTAATAACAGCTGTAAGTTTCCTCCTCTCTCCACAGGCGAATTCTCTGCTTCCTTTCTAGCAGCAGCTCATTATCCACTAATGACAGCCATGGAGGATGGCGACAGCGGAAGATCCAGCTGGGGTATCAGCCTTCCCTCCACAGAAGCAGCCCCAGGGGCCTAATCCCGGGCCAGCGAGGCTTTAACATTGCTTCAGACTCGGCTCATCCACTGGGAAATGACACACTGGAGGAACCCCCTTATCTTTCTCTCTTGCTTTTTTTTTAGAGTCCTGAGGCAGCTGAGAACTGCTTGCTGACTCCAACACAGCTGCGGAATAGCAGGGGACCGACCACAAATGGCTGGCTGCCTCTTCCTCTCTGGGCGTGCGTGTCTGGCTCTCCGTCACCTTGCACTCCTTCTCAACCCTTCCGTCTCCCGCTGGCATCCATGTGTCAGAGGGAGTGCGTGATTCTGGAAGAGAGACGCCACCTGCGAGTCAGCACAGGGGGGGTGGGAGGAGGGGGGAGGAGGGTGGAGGGCGGGAAAGAGGGAAAGGGAAAACACAGAAAGAGAAAGTCAATCATCACCAATCAGGACGGCTGTGAAGAATCGGCTAATTGTGTATTTGAGCGGATGGGCGCATAGAGTTTGGGAAACCTTCTCGCTACTCTATAATCCACTAATTTTGGAAAAAAAAGCGGCCTCTTTGTGATTGAGAATTGGCAGCTCACTGCCTGCGACAGCACATTCAAATTAAAACAGGGGAAAGGATCCGACATATGGACCCGCGGAGGGTTTAAACCGGCAGAGCAGAAAGAAAGACGGAACTCCCTCTTTCGTCACAGCAGCGCTACAAAGACTGTTTTCTAATCCCGCCCGAGAAAGTCACGACTCAGTTAAAGAGAGGCAGGTGTGTTGCTAGGAGAGACACCTGTTGCGCTCCGTCGCGCTCTTTTATTTCTGATTCTTTTCCCCCCACTATTTTCCTACACTATTCCCATCTATTGTGTTACACTCGCTGCCGTCAATTCCGGAGGCACAAAAGAGCGGCAGAGACAAGTTCAAAACACGAGCGACACACTTTGAGATACAACAGAAATAGTGAGCGAGTAGTTACAGCCCGGCTGTGAGGGTGTCTATAAATTGTGTTGCAAACCGGAGCAGGAATCCCAGAGCATGTCGGCGCGCCACACCTGCTCCTTTGAACTTCATTGTAAAGGAAGAAGAAAGAATTACTCATCACAAGCCTGCAGAATCTGGCTCCTGGACAAAATCTCGCTAAAACTCCACACTTCCCTTCGCCCTTTGGGACTGTAATGTTTCACAGTTTCCAGAGGCACCTCCACCTGAGGGACGTCTCAATTGAAGAGGCAGTTTTGGCACTATAAAAGGGGGCGGATGACAGCAACATGCCACATACCGAAAGCTTAACAGAGCCCGACAGCATAAACATGTCGTGCAGTTAACATGCAAGCAAGATGGATTAGAGAAAAGGATTCAAAGGCCGCGTAAAAGAGTACAAGAATTTATGTATGTGTGAGGGCTCTGTCACCATCATCTCTCTCACTTTGACTTTTATGCTCCACTGGCTGTCTTTGTCTGTGTGTCTCACCCTCTCTTAACAGTTAGTTACTGATGCCCTCATGCCTTCTTTTGAAATATATTTTTCTCCCCTTCTCGGGCTATTACGCATATTAACTCTAAAAAAAAATGTAGAAACATGTGATCAAACATCAAGTGCATTCCCAACTACACAAAGGATATCTGCATTTCAGGGGTAAAACTCCAAGACTTATTTATCATATGGATTTGAATCAACAATCAGATAACTGATTCTTTAGCATTGCTTGGCACCAACTGGATAGCTGCGAGACGCAGGGTTTTTCAACATTAAAAGGGTTAAAACTAGCAAAGGCTTGATTGGTGGTGGGGTTCCCGGGGTAGTTTCAGGGGTCTGAGTTTCCCCCTTGAAAGCGTGAAAAAGAGCAACTGGGGAGAGGGAGGAGGAATGATTGGTTGGCCGGTGGGTGGGGGGAGAGCAGCCAGCAAGGTGGGGAGGGGATCTGTGCCACCTGTGAAAACAACTACTGAGAAGCTGAATGGAAAAAACAGGCGGTCACCTCGCCTCGCCGTCTTGCTTTTTCCCTCCGCACAAACACACACAAACACTCACTCGCAACAGCTGGACGCCGCTGAATCAGTCTCTCGAGCCGGAAGTTGCACTTCCTGGCAAGCGACACTTGAAATCTGGACAGACGGTTAGGAATGGGCTATCATAGAATGTAATCACACACGCGCACACGCCAGCATGTGCGCGCACTCCAGTCCTTCCCCCCCCGACTGTACTCACAGTCAATATCCGTGTGCGTATCTTGGTACACCACAGCTTCCCAAAGTGATACCCAGCATGTAAACAAACTCCACTGGTGTTTATGCCGAACAAACTCCCCACACACGCACACACACACACACACTTACGCGTGCGTGCACGTGGACACCCACTCGAGAACATCTGCGCATACTCACTGACACATATTCTAGAAAAAGTTGGTCAACTCGTGAACAAACACACGTTTCGTGCGCGCGCGTGTGTGTGTGTGCGTGTGTGTGTGTGTGTGTGTGGCCGCCTATTTATTTTCTGGACACCTCCTCAGTGCGTTGATGTGAATGTGTAGTGTCAGGCTTTCAGATTTATGTTTTTTAGGTTAAATCTTAAGACCAAAGAAAAACAAACAAAAAACCCAACTGAATACATTAATGTCAGTGCAAAAAAAAAACAAAAAAAAAAACATTAAATTGACGATCATTTTTATCAACATCTTGGAAAATATTTGGGCAATTTTCACAAAGGGCACAATGATGCATTTTGATGTCGAAGATCATTACATCCTCCTCGTCACTTGCTCTCTAAACCTTCTGTCCAAGAGGCAAAGGGCCGGCTAGACAAATGTGTGCAGGCGCCAAATTTGCAGCGCCACCGGAGTCTCACTTGAAAAGCCAGTCGATCCCAAGAGACACCCATGTTTAAATACGGTGGAGATAAACATGTTTACATGCTTACTTCATAATTAAAGGTGTGGGTTTCTTTCAGCGGCAGGTGGGTGGCAACTGCACGCAGAAAGATGAGCGGAGTTACTCTCAAACTTTGAAGCCGAGATTGTGCCGGAGCGAGATGGTAGCACTCAGAACTGGTCTCAGATGCAACATAGAGTCTGAGCTCCTATTGCTTTTCCCTGCTTTTACTGCTGCGTCTCTGTCCCTTTAATGGACACGAAGCAGAACAAGAAGATACGGGTGGATGTGGGTTGTGCTCGTTGTGGGAGTCTCCATTTTCTCCTCTCTGCTTCCCATCTCTTGCTCCTGCTCTCTCCCTATTTTCTTCCCTCCATCCCTTTTTTGCTCCTGCCTCCAACAAAAGTTCTGCCTTCGACCTGACCTTCACTCATAAGCCCTAAATCACCGGAGGCCACCTCTGTCACGACCTCCGATCCAGTCGCTGAATGTGAGCATCAGAAAAGGGCTGTGCACGTGCGTGTTACTTCATCTACACTGAAACATGTGTTGTTTTTCTGCGTGTGTGTATGTGTGTGTGTGTGAGAGAGAGACAGAGTGAGAGGGTACAAAGCAAGAGGCCAGGGGGGCTTCCGAGAGGAAGCTGGGTCTTTGTGTAGAAGAAGGCACAAAAAAGAACCCCAAACATGCCTCCAGGGAAGTAGACAGGTCCATACTAGTCCTCTTACTGTACACACACACACGCACACACACAGACATACACGCATGGCTGGAGAGACCTTCATACAGAGCTTCTGTGTTGCAACTGAGATCACACAGCTAGAACAGAGGGTTCTGCTAAGCCGTGAAAACACTGGAAAGAACCAGGAGAGAGACCAGTGGCTCTGTGGGTTCTGACTTTTAGCCCACAATAAGCTACAACAGAAGCTAAAAAAGAACTGAGGAACCAAAGCAACCACAC
>CAAKHG010014279.1:8969-22822 GCA_901007715.1 Dactylopterus volitans
TAATTATTATAAATATATATATATATATATATATATATATATATATATATATATATATATATATATATATATATATATATATATATATATATATATATATATATGTTTGATTTGTTTAGATATCGTTCATACTTTTCATATTGGAATCAATTTCAATTTTGTAGCAAAGTTTATAATTGTAAAGTTATTTGACTCGTCTGGTGTGTGTCAATTAATTTCCTCAGAAAATGTCAGTAAACCACAGGACTCCTTACTGAATTATGCAACACATGTTTTATCCCCCACCCACCCACCAGTAAGACGCTGGTCTATTATCAACTAAAATGAGTATGATTTATCAGAAGATTATTGTTGAGCATCAAGCTCACGAGTGTGTATGAAAGCTTGTGTTTGATGGAGAGTTTCCCCTGCTGACGGCCTGTGGTTGTTGTTACCACACAAGCCCTCTGCTGAACCACAACCATCAGCATCTCTAGAGTTCATCACTGACTCATCCTGTCAGCGCAGTATTCCCCAGAGTCTCCAAAAACACCTTTGCAAAATTATATTTTCCATTATTTGTATTTGAAAGTCACTTGCTTGTTGGAATAAAATCTGCCCTCATAAGATTAACATTATCGTGTGTTACTTATTGATTGACACACAGACCAGATAGACTTGAATCTTACTTTTTTTTCATCTTTGAGTTCACTCACTTATTGTGCCTACCTGCTGAATGTGACCATATTCAGGGTCATAGAGTTACTGCAGCTTTTCCCAGCATGCACTGGCATGCAGCCCTGACAGATATCCAGTCCAATATTGTGCAAGGCCAGATCAGGTCCAGGCATTCCAAGAAAAATACAGCCCCTCAAATATTTAAGCGATGTGGGAAGATGGTCTCCATGTGACCGTTTTAATGCTTGGAAAGCGAACAGTCACATGGAAATCATTGTTTTAATAATGAAGATGACTCCATCTCACAGTTGCCTTTGATCACGCGGTGAACCAAGTTTAATTTCCACGGAGCCGGAATTTCATGGTGAAATCACAGCTGATCATGAACTTGTGCTGTTTTGAATGGCGTGGTGGTTCATGCTGTCCCCTCGCCTGCATGAAGCTTGTGGGCTTAAATCGCTGTACTGGCTGCAGCCTTCCTGTGTGCACGCTCTCCCCACGCCTGCGGACACTTAACACCAACCAAAAAATTGCAAGTTAGCTTAAACTGGTGACTCCAAATTGCCCAAAGGTGTCTCAACCGACGAACGCATTATTCGACCTCTCGATGAGAACCGATAAGACTAGCACCAAACTTTGGCTACGACAGTGGCTGTGATGTGCTCATCTAACTCTGACCAAGCATCCACTTCCTTTTAGAATGTTTCGATTGGTGACTAACCAAAGGAAAAAGCTGACTGAGTGGAGAAGCGTACGACCACACAGGGCAGAAGAGGCCAAGTATGGAAATGATGTTAACTGCATGACATGGCCTTGGCAGTCAGCTGATCACCTGACTTACATTTGAACAGAAATCATCATCCACTAGCATCATCAAAACTCCAGAAAGGGTAATAACCTCTCTATGTTTACTGTCTGGGAATAAGTCGAGTAAAAACTAATGCTCAGTCCTCCAGATAAGTTGTAGAAAGAACATTAAAGCCGTCCATAAATGCCCGTTGCCCAACTAAGGTGTTTTCTCTGTCACCCATCTGTTTGTCAATGCCGCAATCCTTACTTTAACCTCAGTGAGGAACATTTTATACAAATGAACCTGAAAGAAGACCTTCGATACTTCCTGTAGCCGTTGAACATGTCCAGCTGCTGCACAGAAAACAAACTGTGCAGTTTGCAGCAGGCCGGATGGCCACATGTTAAAGCCGAGAGAGGGAACAAGTCCAAACGGGTCTCAGGAGCAGGGCATGATGTCACTCTTTGAGAGGAAATAATGTGTGTGTGATCATGGCCCTTGGAGAGCAGCCAGTGTGGAGTTTCCCAGAGGCCGTGTGTTCAATGCAGACTTACAGGTGCAGTGACACCTGGTTCCTCAACACCGGGTCATCCGAAACAGCAGAAGCACCTCGGACGAACCACTGACAATGGTAAATGTAGAAATGACTCATTGGTCACCATATTGTTTGTTTACTCCTTTGTGCAAACAGGGCTGCTGGCGCCATCAAGGATGAAATGAGCCACTGATCAGCAGAACTACTTAGTTCTTTCATACGACAGAAAGATAATCCGACACCAAATATTCACCAGTTACAGCTTCTTACTGTAAATTTGAGGATTTGCTACTTTTCCCCGTTTGATGTAATTTCAAACTCCTATCAAGAATTTACGCCGTTACAAAAAAGGAAGTTGAGGACATCCCCCTCATCTCTGGAAACTTGTGACGGACGACTTTCTAAATATGGAGGTTTTATGAACAGTTAACGGAAAATTTTTTTTTAAAAAAATGATTATTTTAAAACACTAAGAAGAAAATATGCTTGCAAATTAGGAGGTTTAAAGAAGCCAAATAAGAGTGTCTCAAATGTCAAGATTTTTGTCACCGTGGCTTCACAAAAGACTGTGCCTGTGTGAACAGACATTTTAATGGGGAAATGAGAATCTTTCCTCCTTGAAGATGGAGAAGCCAAGTTTTTGTCAGGAAAAAAAGGCATTTTTTGCTTGTGTGTGGTTGTGACCAAACAAGCTAGCAGATGTTGGATGGCAGATTTCAGAGGAAACTCAAGCCTCTGAAGTTTATTGGGCAACAAAGTCATTCGAGACTCTCTAATGACATTAAATTAGCTCGGATGTGAAAAAAAAACAAAAGAAAATCATCTACATGTCATTGTTGCCAAGTTTCGTTGTTTTTCTTCCTCGAGTGAGAGAGCAGGTTTAGGAAGCTGAATAGGTCACAATAAAATGCATCTTCAGTCTCACTCAGCAAACCATTACAAAAGCAGAAGTCGGCTCTAAAAGACCATCACAGGAAATACAAAAAAAAAAAAAAAAAAGTGAGAATGACATTTTATTCTTGTCTTTTGCAATATCAAACAACCTCGCGATAGCGAGAGAGCAGAGTGTGAACGAGAACACTCAGCATGTGAGTGAAACTGCAGAACAAAGGCAACTGGCTCATAAGGATTGGTTTCTATTACGTTCACGTGGATTAAATAATAAACAACCCTGCTGGCAGGACCGCCACAGAATCAATGAAAAGAGCACACCAAAACTACTGTACTTGAGGGTGGGTGTTTTTGTTTTTGATTTGTTTGTTTTTTAATGTTTTAAGACTAAAAAGACATACAGCACACGACATTTCAGCCTAAACTAGCAAAGTATTTACTAAACAGACAACACTTTATGCAAAGGTTTTCCATTGTTCCGGAGCTGCATGCAAACTGAGCCTCACCTCCTCATGATCCGTGAGCGTTGCTGGCAGCATTTAGAGACTGATGTGGGAATGTTGACCAGTGTTACACGCCTCTGCATCTGCACTGACCTCTTTGAAGGGTCATGCGCTTTATGTGTCTTGTCGGTGGCTAAAGGCAGGGCTGGGAAGGCCGGCAGGGGTTGACCGCTCTCTTAGTGCTCCAGTTCATCAGACTTAATCTTTCTGGTGTACATCTCCATTCTGCGTTGTGGCCAATGGGCCGTATTGTAACAACCAGCTCCTGCTTGCTAAAGCCTTGACCGGCAAGGCCTGCAAATGTTGATATGGCGCTCGATGAGCAAGAAAGGCTTATGAAACTAAATAGCTCTATAGATTTGTCACACGTTGCTGGCAACTAATGCTAAGAAGACGTTATGCTTTGTCGATGCAATCTAGCTTGGCTCTACGTCCGCTAAAGTTGAGATATTGGCGCATTTGTCGTTTTTTTTTAATCATTACTATCAGCATCTGTACAGTAAGCTGTGTCCAGCAGCTTGTTAGCTTAGCTTAGCATAAAGACAAGAAACAAAATCCATCCAGCAGCACCTCTAAAGCTCACTGATAAACATGTGCTTTGTGGGTTGTTTTTTTTCCATTGTAAACAACCTTAATTGCAAATACTACAATTTGTGGCTGTTGTTGTTTAGACAAGGTTCTGTACCAGACAACGGGGCAGCCAGATGCCCAGAAATGACCAGAAGAGCTGGTCGGCAGAGAGACAGGCTGGTTGTTGCCCCTTGTTTCCAGCCTTTGTGCTAAGCTTTCCTTTTGCATTCCTTTATTTTGGCAGAGGAGAGAGTGTAACTGTGCTTCATGATACCTACATCCACCGTCCTCATAGCTCCTCCTCGGTCTTCACCTGAACCACGTTGGAGGCGCTCTCCTGTGGTTCTGACTGCAGAGTCTGATTCTCATTGAAGAGCCTGTTCAACTGCAAGTCATTGTAGTGGGATATATCCTGAGCGTACGAGCCAAAGTTCACGTCCATGTTGGCAAACATGGTGTTGGTGTCGGGCGCCTGATCAAAGCCCGAGGCTATCGACAAGGGGAGGCTTGTGTCAGGAAGTATGTCCCTGAACACTGGCAATTCAAACAGCTTATTAATATAGGTTATGTCGTCGTTGCTCAGGTTGAAGTCCTGCGGCTCGTTGTAACACATTTCTCCCAAAGCGGAGGTCCCGGGCTGGGCAGCACATAGCCGCTCGTCTGGAGACATCATGGTCTGAGCCTGCAGGAAGTGGTAGGACTGCTCTGCTGCCGGGGCACTCTCAGCTGCGAATGAAGGCATTGAATGTTACTGAGGAAATACATGAAGACTACAAACATGATGTTGGCGCATTAATTTGTTGGGGTTTTTTGGTTGTTTTGCTTTTTTCTTTAAATGCTTTTTGAAACAAGGCATGCAATTTTTGGAACTGAACATATCTTAATCTGAATCAGATTAGGTGTGTTTGTGTGGAAACAAGACCGAGTCAACATGCAAGACACTGGCATTATTAATCATACAACTGAAACTTTGCTGAAACTATATACGGTAAGTGTACAGTTTATAACTGCTTGTAGTCTGGATTTACATCAAAACTTGTTTCATTGTTTTATTGAGAAAGTACAACACAGATGAACGATACTCCGCCACAACATTGAAACCACCGACAGTTTTAATATAAAGTATAATACAACAGCCCTGCAATAAAGACTCCCCTGCCCTTTATTTCCATAGTCAATCTGGAGGCTGTAATTTGTATTGCTGTTGAACTGTGCTGGGCTGTACTGAGGGGTGTTCCTGTTATACTGTCAAGCCCAATTCATAAAAATGGGAAAGAAAAATATGCACTCTCTAGTACATGTGGGGATGACTGAAGTTCATTTTTATCCTATTATAATAAGCATCACTTTATATAGCATGATAGCTCAAGCCATTGAGTCTCTGCATTTGAGCGTTTGAAATCACGAAGTCTCCCTCTTTGATCGTGTGATGATAGCTGACAGAGATTCTGAAATACTGTTGAAAACTCGTGGGGAAAAAAAAAAAGCCAGACTTTGAGTCCTGATTATTTTGGTTGGAAACCAGCGTTTTCAAAGACAAGAATATGCAGGCTCATGGTAATTCAAAGTAAAAATTCGAATCATGAATCCCGCTGCAATAAGAACACTGTTTTTCCACGTTCACCTCAGCGCCTCGAGCACTTCATCACCACCCTCAATCACGTTATCTATGACATAAGATGACATATTCTGACTCGTTTTAGTAAAAGAAGCACGGGTGCAACTGATGTTAAGAAAGCATTTGTTGGGTTCAGGTGCCATGACAGCGTACCAGAGTGCGAAGTATCAGGACCATGGCCTGATTCCTGAATGAAACACAGCAACAGGTCATTTTACTAATTGCACCTGTGCAATTACAAAGTCAAAACATCCGCTGTGACCTAAACGCATGCAGTCAGGGTCTGATGACCTCCAAACAAACTCCATTTAAAAGCAACAGGTCCAAGCCTCACCTGCCACACAAGGTTTCTCTCTGAAGTTGATGTCTGACTTAATCTTTCTCTTCCGCTTCACCTCATATGGATCTGGAATGAGAAGCAGTCGGAGACACTAAAATGAACCTCGTATCACTGTCGAAATATTCCGAACTTACGTGCCGTTTCCCTTTAAAGGCTTCTCACATGGACATTTGCATTTCAGCCATGTAATCGCCGCCGTGCGGCGGAGCATCGACTGACCTGGGTTGTCCGGCAGGTAGGTGAAGGTCACCGGCTCGCTTTCCATCTGGTCTGAGAGACGGCGCAGGGTGACGCTGACTTCGACCTCCTCCGTGATGTCCTGCTCCTGGTAGGGCGGAGTCTTAAAGACGATGGCGATCTGCCGGTGCACATCCGTCTGGGCGAACTCCCCGTTTGCTTTCCACGCCCCTCGCCTGAAGAGAATCTCGATGTCATCTGTTGTTCGGCGACAACACATTAGGTTGCTTCGATCAAAAAATAAATGAAACCATGTGAAAAAGTATTCCGAAAGCAAGCACAACAATGATATTTTTACACTTCAATCTAAACTCAAAATTCACATCTTTATATGTCAAAAGTGAGAAAGAAGATGTTATTATATTATAAGGTCTGCTCCATTACAGTCACAATGCAATCTACTCAACCAGAAAGAACACCTTATTACAAAGGCAGTCAAGACAATACAAGCAAAGTCAGAGCTGCACTGATTATCACTCTCAAACGCTGCAAAACCAGTGATTAAAAAGTAAATTTTAATTTTAAAAAGTGATTTAAAAAAATAAATAAATAAACTGAGTAAAAAGACAAATCAGCAAGCAGTCCCAAAACCACAAGATATCTGCCACAAGACAAACAAAACAAAATGTAGAGAACAGAAAATAGAGACTAGACATATGCAATTAACTGTGATGAAGAGTGACTTTAACTTTGACCTCCCTTCACTTGACTTTCCTGCAACTTTCAGTGGTGGCCGTCTCAGAAATGCGCAATAACGAGTTGCCAGTTAAAAATGTAAGGGGGAAAAAAAAATCACTTTCTGAAGAAATTTGGCAGGAGACAGACCATTAAAAGCTAGTGATTCGTGTGTTAATTATATGTAAAACGTCAAATCTTGTGAACTCTTAAAAAAAAAAGATTTGAAAGTTTATCGCCATCGCCGGTCATCATCACCATTATTGCCTGAATGTGTTTGGTCTCCGTTTGCGCAGGCCGTCGCGATTGTCACCTATAGACTGAAATTCTAAAAAAAAAATGCTCCACAGACACAAATAAAACTTTTGACTGATGTGTTTCTCCTCACCTTTCTGCACTTTGTCACACAGCATGTAGATCTCCGTCTTGCCGGTGCAGAGGCCCCGGTACTGGTTCAACTGGCTGATCTTTAACTGTGATGTAGTTGTGGCCTCTGCGGAGGAGAAACAAATACGCAGGCAACGGCGCGTGTGAGGGGTAAGGAATAACAATCAAACACTCGCTTCGTTAGCCCTTGTTGAGAGCGAGTCTTACTCTTGTCGTAGATGGGGTTGGACACGACTGGGCTGAGGCAGTCCTTCCTGCCATCCTCCCACTCGAGCTCGCACTGGAAGCACAGGCGCACAGCATTCATGTCCATGTCTTCGATGCCCTTTGAGTGACCGGCTGCGGGACGAAAGGACACAGAAAATACCAATGATGTCCGAATCAAGGAGTCACGTCCACCTTTGTGGTTAAACCAGGAGATGGAGATAAAATCATCTGAGCATTAGTGAAGTACGTGCGTGTTTTTGGACCGGATCGTACTGTGAAAGGGGTCGATATTTTGGCTTCGTCTCTTCTGAAGCGAAATGTCCAGCTCTTTCCTCCTCACACACTGGATACCAAGGTTAGAGAAGCTGGTCATGGGTGGGATGAAGAAAAGGATAAAGGATGAAATAAACTGACACATTTTGGTGAGAAGGCGAGGGGGTAAAGGGGGCAATAAAGGATGGATCGGATCGGCACCTGTGACGTCGGTTGTTGTGAGGATTCAGCGTGACCACACAGATTCCTGAACCATTTGGACAGTCTTTACCCACGAGGCAGTGGGGGTGCGGGCGGTGCGGAGGGTCTTTGGTCACCAGGGAGACTGTGACTGTGACGTTCTTTATGTGGTCAATGGGACCCTGAATCTGAAAGCAGATGGGAAGAAGAGCGCCAAAGAAAAGAGGGTAAACGAGTCATAGAGCCACAGACGATGACGTCCTCGAAGATGAGCGACTATGTGAGGTTTCACTGAAATTATCATGTATACACTTGAATTTGTGCATTTGTATATCAACTTTTCGCACCTGTGCGCATTCCTCGACTTTTTCCCTATTTATTGCTGAGCTATTTGGAAAGCGTTTTGGCACCATTTCAAATGGCTCACAGTGATTATTTCGGCGGGATTCTCAGAATGCACTAATGTCATCGTGACACACGGAAAACTACAACGGGAGCTTGATCTCAGGCGATAACGAAATTCAAGTCAGAACAGTACAGGAAAGACAGAAAACAACCGACTTTTTTGTCCTTGTCATTGCGGGATGGTCTTTGTATGGAGTGTGCATGAGTGTGTAGGAGTGTGTGTTAGTATACAGGCGGGGGACAAGCTGCTTGCTTTTGACCAAACTTGAGCTGGGATTTGCGGGGACTTTCTGATCGACAACCCACATCCTTCAAACTCCACTGGGCCGCAATGGTTGACACGCGGAAAGTGTGAACAGAGAGACGGTTGCGGGCCAAACTGTTAGTAAACCCCCCCCCCCTCGGGTTCAAAGCCAAACCCTAATTCAGCAGCAGAAAATGAAGATTAGAATGATTGCAGCAACAACGCGTCTCTTACCTCTAATGCAGGCTGAGTCTTGTTGGTTTCAGTACCAGAGGCGCCCAGGATGCTGCCCGCCGAGCGTCCCTCGCACTCATAGCGAAACCTCATGCCTCTTTCTTTGGGCTCCTCCACCACCACCAGTTTGGGCCATTCCAGAATCCGCTCCAGCATCTCTGCGTCGACCCGCCCCTGCGAAGAGGAAGAGCTCTCGGGGGCCAGCAAACACGAAGAGCCCCGACCACGGCGGGAAGAACTGGCCGGTGTCCGGTGAGAATGAGCCATTTCCCTGGAAGTGCAGGTCTGCTGCACCGGCTGAGAGAAGGTACAGGACGACTGTGGAGGTGGGGGGGGGAAATGACAACATTATTAACAACTTTTATCCAACTGTCAAGTCCCGGAGAGGCTGGAAACCTCTTTTGCTAGTGAGACCTGGTCATGATGGTGGTCACAAACAAAGCAACAGACTTCATTTTCCATTTGCCATCCTCATGTACATCTGCCGTTCTCAGATAACGACTGCAAGTTAAATAAGTCTGCAGAGATGTGATGAAAAATTTCCCAGGATGGCTTTAGACATAACTACAATTCCCGTCCTGCAGTCGTTTGCCTCCAACAATCAGTCGAGCTGCAGTTAAGAGCAACGTTTGTCTGTAATATGTTGCAAGGACTTTGAATGAATCATATTAAACGTATTAAAGTAGAAAAAATGTAACCACTCTACTTGACTTTTTTCTAAAATGTTGTCATTATCATTGTGTGACCTCTGCCGAAATACACGCTTTGTGATGTCACATTGAACTTCACATTAAACTCCCGACCAACAAAATCTAATCTGGATTAATATTTGTGCAAAATGTGAAATTTTTAGTCCAGATATCAAATATCATGACAGCAAGAATGGTATAGATGGTAGAGCTGCACAAACATAATGACACATACAAATAAACCACAGACTCAATCCACATATGCAGTAAACTCAGGTGATTATGATGATGTTTTAATTGGGGTACTAATCTGCACAGACTAAAGATTCCAACATATTGAGAGTCGAAGAACAAAATAAATACCTGCGTGTCTAACTTCCTAACTTCCACCTAATCTTCTAAGTATGCCGTCAAAAGATAGACATTAATCGAGGAAAATCTAAAAAAAGAAAAAAAGAAAAAAAAAAGAGACCATTTTCAACTTCTATTATATTTCCCTCATCTCGCTCAGTGCTGAATGATGTTGAACGTAAACAGACTTTCAGCAACATTCGGCGCGGGTTTGAGTTGACTGAGCTCCCGTTATTGACGTGCATTAATAATGCAGGACTGCAACAGTCAGAAGGAAACAGTCAAAGGGCTCTTTCAAAAAGTGCATTTCAAAGAGGCAGATGTCTGTCATCCATCATAGCTTGTGACATTGTAGGTGAAGTATGTTGCAACACAGCTGCAGCAGAAACTGAGTCACTGCATGCCCCCCCCACACACACACGCACACACACACACACGTGCAGTTCAACAGTCACTGGTGTTGCCGCCTCCTGCTCTTACATTTTGTTGTCTTACTTTTTCCGTTTTTACACCACGGCCCCCCTCCCCCCTCCAACTTATCCACTCAGTTTGATTTTTGTCTCTCTGCGGCTTTTACTTTCTCTATCTGCCAGTTGCAATGTGCCCCTCCGATGGCGAAATGGTGCAAAAGTACCTCAAATACAATCTAAACACTTATTTGAAAACCGATCTGTCTTGAGAGGGAACTCGGCAAAAATTGTAGAACCAAACCTGCGTGGAACAAAGAAGTGGAGACCCCTCTTTGTCACCAGTGTAGCGAGACAGCAGGCTGAGAGCTAAAGAGAGCGTTGCTGCGGCGATGCGTGGTGACGCCTGCGCATAAGATCCCGTCGAATCACAGATGTCCGTTGTCAAAGTGCTGCAGTGTGTGAAGCGGCGAGCGTGCTCGCCCGGCCATTCCTGCTAGCTTCAAAACACTGAAGCTATGCAAAAGCTCGGCTCGAGCGAGCCAGTGAACAGGAAATAGGAAGTCGGCTCAACCTAACATGGATCGGCCAGTTGGAGGAGCAGCACTGGGTGAAGAATGCAACCTTTCACCCCTGGTGGGTTTGGCTAGTAAACAGAAAGGATGGCAAAATGAAAGTAGGGATCAGATTACAGTTTTTCCAAGTCGTCCTACCACCCCGTCGTCCGCTCTCTCTGCCTCCTCCCACGGAGAAGCGTGCTGAGGAGGTGTGTCATCCACTCTCACAGGCCTCAAACGCTTTCTTTGAACAAACACTGTATTCACACACACACACAAAGAAAGCCTAAACTTCACGGGGTTACGTACCATCGCGCTTGCAGTTAAGGCCGTTTTCTGACGTGCATCGTGTGTGCGGACGCTGGCTTCAACAGACTAATCAGATTACAAGTCTTCTGATGGCTCCTCTGACTGTAAACCACATGGTTTATGGGAAAACCTGCCCGACTTCTCCCCGGCTTTTCTTCCAACAGTTTAATATCTTTCAAGAAATCTCCGCATGACAGCTAGAACTTGTTTGTACATTCCGGCAAGGGCAGTGGATTTTTACAAGGACAAGCTTAATTTTAACAAAATCTGAGTTGCATCATGTCCTTCAAGATTTGATATATATATATACACACGAGAGCCCCCCTCCTGCCCTGATTTATGGAATGGGTGATTGTACTGTGTCCGTAGAGCCACGTCATGCTCCAGATCACACACAGGCAGTCCGCAAAATCCTCAAAGGGAGACAAAACACCACCCAAAAAAGTCAATAGAGAGCAGAATTGTGTTAATGATTCTCAGGGACAACAACTGCACAGATTCTGCGCGCCTATTTCAGCTGATTCTAACAGAAATCTGCATTTAGGCCCCATTGGCACAACCCCGATCAGTTCTGTTTCGAGATGTCGTTTTGAAATAGCTCCACGCGCAGACGCCAACGTTATGAAAATGATCAGCATGCACACTCGAGACCACAGGAAACCCTCAAAGCGCTGTAGTATGCATGCCGGGCCAGTAGTTGGCGGTGTGATGAACCAAAACATGCGTATGCATAGAGTAGAGTACTACAGCGCAAACGTCAACAATGTGTAGACCGACGATGAGGTGGAATCGTTGATTTGAGTGGCTCTTAACTGCAAGGCGGGTAAATTCCTGGAAAATGTAGACTGGGAGTCATGCCAGTCAAAGCATGCCTGATGCCAATTTAGAGCAATAGTGAAACAAATAATATTAGCAATAACAATATTACTTATCAATACTACTCAATATTAAGCACACCTGACCGTTTTTTAGTGGTCTTGTTGAGGATGTTTCAGGTGTGCACCGTTTCTTATTGAAGCATTGTAATCGCATTGATGCCCAAACAGAGGCAGCTTTGGTAAAAACGCAGTGAAAAAACATGAGCAAAATTATGTTCAAAATCGATTCTGTGCTCAGTTTTGAGCTTTAGGCCGAAATATGTCACGTTTGTAACACGAACAAATGCAATGGGTCGTAGCATCATATAGAGCCGGGGGATTTGCAAGACATTTAGGGATATCTTTTGCTTTGTCATCTCCCTGAACAGGACGCAGGACAGGAAAAAGAAAGGTAAATATTTACTAAATGTACGGCTGGTTGCCAGCAAAAAGACAAGCAAGACAGCTTTGAACACCGTCAGGACAAATGAGGTGGCTGACACAGGAAAGGCCGTCGCTGACTGAATGGATTAACATAGCAATGGACATCTACAAAACGGGGAGAATAACAGCATTTGTTAATCATAAAATAGGACTTTATTTCGTGTTGGGAAAAATGGGTTGTTTATATGTCACTTCATAGTCCTAATCGTACTTTATTAATGAATGAAACGGTCATACGTTTACTCCCTAAAAGGTTCATAGTTCTTCTTAATGGTATACTTTTTTGTCATTTCTCATCAAATGTTTCTTTTAAATGAGAATGGTCGATTTAAAAGGACACCTAAACAAGTACATATGAATGTGAAAATGAACATACTTCACATGCAGAGTGTATGTTTGAGTAAATGTGTGTAAATGTCAATTAGGAAAAGTCTAAAACTAATAATAATTTAAAAAAAATCTCTGTGCAGCTCTAGGTCGCGCTCAAGTAGACCTCCTCCACTTCCAACAAAGTCACTCATTTCAGAGTGTCCAGATGGATTTTCTCACATTTGACAACGCTCATCCAGGACAGCAGAGGCCTGTACTCGCAGACTCATCAGAGGAAATACGCACATAAAAATGAGAAGGACTTCAGGTGCGCCTGTGCTCGCCGATGCTTCAAACCCGCTCGGGTCCTGAGTGAAACGTTTCGGGATAAAAGAAGCCGTCTTGCTCCCTCTCTGCTGTCAAGCCCCGCTGCCGGGACGCAGACAACTCCCAGCAATGCGATGCCACTCACCGGATGCGCGGTGCCTCTCGCCACCAGCACTGGCGGGCATGCCGGCGAGGAGGAGCCCTGCTGGGGCATCATGTGGTTCTGGATGTGCGGCTGGCAGAGCAGCTCGGCGGGAGGAGGCGGCGGCCTCGGGAGGGAGGCGCCTGCCAGATTATCACCGTCCTCTGTGATAATCTCTTGGATGAGGTCTGTGTGGAGGGAAAAAAAACCAAACATCTCAGATCGTAAAGGAGCACTAAACAATTTCCAGATTTCTTGAGTTTTTTCACAGGTGAAAATAAAACCTCGCCTGCAAACATTATTAAACCTTTATATACAATGTATTGAGCAATCATTAGCCATCCTCTGATTACGTAGAGCATTTCTGGGTTTATTCCTGTATTTATTCCTGATCTGATTTGTGCTCGGTTACATAACAGCAGAGGTTTCTACAACATGAACTTTCCTTTTTGCTTGAAAACTGAATATGCAATTGTTGCTCTCGCTGTTATATTTGTTATTTTATGTCCGAAACCTTGCGCTGCGTTACTGGGTTGTAAAGCCTAAGCAGAGAAAATAGAATTAGGATTTTATTTTGAAGGGGAAGCAGACTCGTTCTGCAAAAGGTGGCACCTGATTTTGATGGCATGGGCAGTTATTGGAAAAGGGCACCAATTCCTATTTGGTTTTTAATTTTCAATTTTTCAATCGTGTTGTCCCATTTGTGCTGCACATG
>CAAKHG010014281.1:9654-23307 GCA_901007715.1 Dactylopterus volitans
CGCGGGGGCGCGCCGGCGGGGGGGGGGGGGGGGGGGGGGGGGGGGGGGGGGGGGGTTGTTCCACAAACTTTCAGTCAAAGATCAGTGAAGCACAGCTCACACAAGAACATTTGTAGACATATGCAGCATTACATGTGCTCACACGGCCATCAGGAGATTGTAGTGTGTCTTTTCATGATGAAAACCTAACCACTTAAAAACAAACATTTCCATGCAAATGAGAAGTGGTTTGTTCTCCCCGCTGCCATAATGTTAAAGATGAGATGAAATCAAAAAAAGCCTTTCCAACCGTTTTAGGTGTCTGCCTGTGCAAAATATTACCAACAAAATAACCAACTTAAACTACACACTATATATTGGTAATATTACGCCGCAAACTACATTTCTGTCATGCTATTTTGTGCATTAAAGAGTATTTGAGTATTTGCAACGCTAAGAAGATTAGTGCATCTGTATCTGGGTTTCTTAAGCGAGCCAGCTGCTCAGCTGAGGCAGCCAGTCAGCTCACATGAGCTTAATTATTTTACTTTCAGTTTCAGGCAGACCTTGTATTTCATTATTTTGGTTATCGGGACAAACCACTATGAGTGATAATGTTTCCTTTCATCCTTCTACACAGCTGCCAGATAAAGAATTTCCATGTTCTGGGCACATGAGACCCAATTAAGTATTCACAGAATTCAGGGTTCTCCAGCGGAGATATAGTGGCGTTTACTTGATTTTTCTTGATGCCTGACTGGGGGAAACGTTCACATTCTTGATCATTTAGAAATCCTGGATATTTTAGCGTGTGTGAGAAGACTGGATTGTTATTTTCGTTATTTTCACAAAGTAGTGGTGGCACCTCATCACGCCATCCTCCCACTTGGGAGGCACTAAGAGTTTTTAATGAATATTCTTTGCAGAGTGTAACTCGTGATGAATTTACCACTAAAAAGCTGTGTGTTAATTTGCATCTTACCATAACGGATTATTAATTCGGCTTTAGCAACAACATGTGGGGAATGTGGTTACATTGAAATGCTAAAGAGAGCATGTAATGATTCTTCTTGAAAGGTATGTGCACGTCTGGAGGAGGAGAGGAGAGGAAGTGAGGAGCTACGAAGCCAGCTGGAGAGGGAAAAGAAGGAGCTGATGGAGACCACCAGTGAGGTTGGATTTCACTATTTAAGCGGACATTTTTCACTCTTGTTATGCTAAATTTGGGAATTTCTGAAATTCTCATAAAAGAGGGGTTCTTTGTGTCCTCAGCTCTGTCGCTTGAAGTCAGTAATCCAACAGCAGAACAAGAAGGACAAAGTAGGTTCCGAAGCCGCACCTTCATGTGGACCACAGTGCTCACGTCAGGAGGAAGAACTGCAGCAGACTCGGAGTCGATTGGCCCGGACGCAGGAGGAGGCGGAGAGGCAGCGGGACAGACAGCAGAGAGAGATCGTGTCCCTGAGAGCTGACAAACACCGGCTGGAGGAGAAAGTCCTGGAGCAGAGCCGGCTGAACACCGAGAGGAGCCTTCTAGAACAGAGAACTGATGACCGCATCAGGTAGCAGCACAGACACAGACCTGCCACAGTTGCATAGGCTTACAGGTTCTTGATTAATCCTTCTTTAATGATCCCTGGAAAAATCAAATCAGAGGAGGAACCATATGAGGCCAATTTTCACCAAACTTCCCTCCCACAGATCCAGTTAAATGTGAATTTAATTCTCTTAATTTTGCTTAATAAAATAACACAGGACATTAGCTGCAACAGGAAGGTGAACACATGAAAAAAATAAAACGTGCACACCAATGAAAAGTGGATGAATAGTTCAAACATTTGTAGAGGGTCAGTTAGTCTTTTTTAGTCGGTCTGCTTATCCAATCACGTGAATTGACGATGATAACTGTACATGCACATTAAAAACAGGCTGCAGTAATGATGGAAGGGGGGAGGATCTTTTAAAAACCTTATTTAGATTGTGTTTATTTATTCGAACATAGCAGATGATGTACCAGTTATCCTTCCTGCTAACAGCATGACATCATTATCATCCATCTACACGCCGCTTATTCAACAAAATAATGTAATCCTGTAGGTTTATGCAATCTATCGGGAACATCAGCTAAGGGTATATTTTGGCTATGGATGGTTTTTTCTAATCCCTCACTGCGAGAACGAAAAATTGATTATGCATCTGTGAGATAATTACGTTATTAATGAGCCAAGTCTGTCTTAACCCAGTGCCTCTGAAATAGTCCTCTTAAAATGAAGAGGACGCTATAGAAGACACAGCAGGGTGTTGCAAGAAGAAATAAATAATCATTTTGTATGTAGGTTAGTGCTGCCTGACTTGTTGGTGTGATGCATGCCTCCAGGGCAGAGTGTGAGGATCGTCTCAGAGCTGAGTTCAGGATAGAGATGAACGCCGCCGTCGCTGAGAGCGAGCAGAGATGGCAGAACCGTGAGCAGGAGCTGCAGAGCCAGATAGCTGAGCTGCAGAGTCAACTGGATGAGCTGCAGGTGAGTCCAGCTCCCCCAAAATCACTTAAGTCCTTGCTCTGATGTGCTTTACTTCTGGCACCCTTACACAGAGCCGGCATTTAGCTTTCATTCATATTTTACTTTAAATTCTGGGGAGAAAAAAAAGTGTGAGTTGTGGGAAGTGATCCAGAGGTCTGGCAACATCTCCATTTGGGCGTTGAGTCACACTCAGTTAGCTTCTCACAGCACCAAAAGCATGAATGTCAAACAGAAGATTAAGAACACTTTTTTTTAAGCCAAAGATGGATGGCTTTAAAGTCTAATTTGATGAAGTTGCTTTCATTAGTGGCTGCATCTGTTTTCACCATCAGTTAATCTCCAGATTATTTTTAGCCGTGAACATTAAGTGATCAATCTAAATGGAACCCTATCAAAACAGTTGTTAATTAATTCTCTTATGATTGGCAAATTGCGTTACTAAGTGGTTCGTGTCAGTAGTTCTTTTGTTTCTGTTTGATCCGTTTTCAAAACAGCGCAGTGACGATCTTCTTCTTTTAGCTGCCTTCCAAATTGCATTTATTCCAAATTTTTTCATTTGAGGATAATTCTCTTAAGATGCATCACCTTGTTTTCAAGAGAGTCCCTCCACACACACACAACATGAAAATTAACTGTCAGTTTAACAATGAATTAATAATGATGATTACTGTTCAGAATTTACAACAAAACACAAACAGGGCGCTTAAAAATGGCCAAAGTAATACAGCTCGAATTCAAGCATCATCTGCAGATGACCAACAAGAAACGGAGAAAATAGATAAAAAAAAAAAACAGCCAGACTAATTAAAATTGTCAATATCATTATGTTACACATCAGGATCAGTTACTCGGTCCGTAAGAACATCATGTCTTCTGTGGATCACGTGGAGCCTTCTGAAAAATAGCAATCTAACTCTGTGTGGGGTTGACATGACACACATGTAACTGTAAGCAGACATAAATACTGAGATGTGGAGTCTGAAAGTGTCGCCGTTTACAAGGCAGAGGAGCCTCATGAAAGGCAAATGAATGGTCATCAAGTTACATCACTGTAGGATCTGGTGTTTTCAGATCCATAATGGCGACAGTCACAAAAGCTTAACCGTCGTTGACAATCAAGTCTCTTTCTTGTTAGACCAATCTTGCCTTGTCTCGTCTCGTCTTCATCTGCTTATCGTCGTTCGGGCGGCAGTCTCAGCAGAGAAACCCAGACAGTCCTCTCCCCCACCACATCCACCAGTTCCTCGGGGGGCACACTGAGGGTTCCCAGGCCAGCCAGGGGACATAATCCCTCCAGTGTGTCCTAGGTCGACCCTGGGGCCTCCTCCCAGTGGGACATGCCTAGAGTGTCTCCTGAGAGAGACGTCCAGGTGGCATCCTGACCAGAAGCCCAAACCACCTCAGCTGACTCCCCAGAGTAGCAGCTCTACTCTAAGCACCTCCCAAATTTCTGAACTCCTTACCCTATCCCTAAGGCTGAGCCCGTCCACCCTGCAAAGGAATCTCATTTACACCGCTTATACTCACAATCTCGTTCTTTTGGTCACTGCCCAGAGCTCATGACCATGATCCACCTGTCAATCTTGCTCTCCATTCTTTGTGAACAAAGCTCCAAGATACTTAAACTCCTCCACTTGGGGCAGCAACACCTCTCCGACCCAGAGTCGGCAATCCCCCTTTTCCGGCTGAGAGCCATGGCGTCAGATTTGGAGGTGGTTATTCTCATCCCTGTTGCGTCACACTCAGCTGTAAACCGCTCCAGTGATAGCTGTAGGCCATTGCTTGATGAAGCCAGCAGAACCACATGGTCTGCAAAAAGCAGAGATTTGATCCTGAGATCACCAAACAAGACCCCCTCCGACACCTTACTGCACCAAGAAATTCTGTCCATAGAATTTATTAACAGAACGGGTGACAAAGGGCAGCCCGGAACAAGCTCTGACTGTGACAAAAAAAGGGACTAGATGGCCCGTAGTAACGAGTCAGCCTCCCCATACTTGCCAGAGTAACCCCCACTGGATTCTTTAAGGGACACGGTCATAAGCCTTCTCCAGATCCACAAAACACATGGGGATTGGTTGGGCAAACTCCTGTGCCCCTTGCAGCAATCGTGCAAGAGAGCTGGTCCACCGCTCCACTGCCAGGATGAAAACCACATTGCTCCTCCTGGATCCGAGGTTTGACAAGGACTCTCCTTTCCAGTGCCCTTGAGTAGACCCTACCAGGGAGGCTGAGTAGTGTGATCCATCTATAGCTGGAACACACCCTCTGGTCCCCCTTCTTGAAGATGGGAACCATCACCCCAGTCTGCCACTCCAAAGGCACCGCCTATGATGTCAGTGCAGTGTTGCAGAGGCGTGTCAGCCACGACGGTCCTACAACATCCAGAGCTTTAAGGAACTCAGGACAGATCTCATCTATACCTGGGCTGTTGCCGCAATGGAGTTGTTTAACCGCGTGAGTGACCTCAGCCCCAGTGATGGGAGAGTCCTCCCCCGACACCCCCGACTTCATCTCCCCCATGGGATTCAGGAGATCTCCAAAGTATTCCTTCCACCGCCCAAGGATGTCCCCATTTGAAGTCAACAGACCCCCAACCCGACTGTAAATAGGGTGAGTAGGATGCTGTTTCCCCTTCCTGAGCTGCCAGATGGTTTTTGCCTCTTTGGGGCTGCCTGAAAGTCCTCCTCCATGTCCTCACCAAACTTTTCCTTCGTCTGGGTTTTTCGTCCCTGACTGCTCGAGCAGCAGCTCGCCTGGCCCACTGATAGCCGTCAGCTTCTTCAGGAGTCCCACTGGAAAGCCACGCCCTGTAGAACTCCTTCCTCAGCTTGATGGCATCCCCCACTTCCGGTGTCCACCATCAGGTTCTGGGATTGCCACCACGACTAGCCCCAGCAACCTTGTGACCACAGCTCTGGACAGCCGCTTCGGTAATGGCAGCTTGAAACATTGACCACTCAGACTCAATGTCCCCTGCTGCCCCTGGAATGCTGTCAAAGCTCTGTCGGAGGTTGAAGATTATCTGGACAGAGTCCTCAGCCAGACGTTCCCAGCAGACCCTCACTACGCGTTCGGGTTTTCTGGATCTGTCTGGCATCCTACCCCACCATCTGATCCAACTCACCACCAGGTGGTGTTCAGTTGACAGCTCTGCCCCTTTCTTCACCTGAGTGGCCAAAACATGGCCGCAGATCAACTGATACAACTATAAAGTCATCGATCTGCGACCTAAGGAGTCCTGGTGCCACGTACACTCGTGGAAATCCTTATGTTAGAACATGGTGTTAGTTATGGACAAATCGTGGCTGGCACAGAAGTCCAGTAACAAAACTGCCTGAGTTGAGATCAGGGAGGCCGTTCCTCATACATTAACGAAGTGCAGTAATAATTAGCTGAAATGCACTTTTCATTAGCTCCATAAGCCTGTTTTTAGCGCACAATGAAGTCTCTCACTTTTGTTTATTTTTAAAAACAATTTTGTCACTCCGCAAATACTAAAACAAAAGCAACATCTCTATTTAATCCGACGATGCAAATTAATCATCTCCTGACTACAATGAGACCTTGCTCGCAATTTTCTCACTAATGCAGAAAGAAAGAAAGAAGGCAGGCTCGGGAGATGATCTCCATGGCAACCCTGAAATTGACAGGCTGAGAAAGGAGGTCCAGGAAACCAAGGAGATAAACAAAAAGCTGAGGGAACTGGTGCAGGTATATATGGGCACGCAAAACACACACAAGATAAACAGGCATTTTCAAAAAAATGTACGCTCTTTTATTCGTTTTACTCTGCGATGAATAATTTAGCGGCTTTGATGAGTGTAGAGGTAAAGTACTGTTACTCTATGAGTGTGCGCAGTTATCCATGTGATAATATATAGAGGGGAGGGGGGTTAAGTGCAGCATATCTGTATCCTCAACCTGTTTGTGTGACCTAAAAGCATGTGGCTGCTGCAAAAAGCAAACTTGTGTTAATGTGTTGGAGGAGCCCCAAACCCAGTCTTTAGCTGAGGAGAGGCACAGTCACGCCATGGAGCTGCAGGCGCTAGAGAGACAGGCGAAAGAAGATCTGCTGTCAGAGAGGAACAGACTACAGACAATGCACCACCTGGAGTTAGGTAATATATACACATGTGCACCTTCACACATGAGCATGAACATAAGGAAACAGTAGAACACTCTGGATACACAGCTGCATGGAAAAGCAAGTGTGCGCGCACACACACACACACACACACACTTACTCTCACACAGCATTGTGCACACTGAGATTATGAATTCAACAGTGAAGTTCCGATTGCTATGGATACGCCTCACCATGGCAACAGCAGAAGGGTACCTGTAACAGCAGGCCAAATTGATTTTGTTTTTTTGTCTGTCGGCTTGGGTGTGTGTGTTTGTGCGTGTGTGTGCGTGTGTGTGTGTGTGTGTTTGTATGCGTGCGTGTGCGTGCGTGCGTGCGGGTGCGTGCATGCTCGCGTGCGTGTGTATGATATCAGATAAGCAGCGAGCAGAGTTGACCCAACAGCACACTGAGTGGAGCAGACAGATGACCCAGAGACACATGCAGCAGATCGAGGACCTACAGGCTCAACTACAGGCGCACACACAAATGATGGCGCTGCAACAGGTGACAAGCTGCTGTACACTCATGAATGACGCTTCCTCGTGATGAGAGTGTATCTGCATGCACACTCAAACCTCTCAGTCTGTCTGTGTGCTGTAGTTCGTGTCCTACTGACCTCATCAGTAAGACTTTTAAGAAAAAACATAATTCTGATAAATACCTATATACCCATATATATATATATATATATATATTGTGTGTGTGCGTGTGTGTGTGTGTGTGTGTGTGTGTGTGTGTGCCTGCGTGCGTGCGTGCGTGTGTGTGTGTGTGCGTTTGTATTTAAAGGACCTGAAGCAGCAGAACCAGTACCAAGTGTTTGAGCGGCAGCTGGATGAGAGCCGCTGTGCTATGCTGGAGCTGCAGCGAGAGAATGCAACACTGAAGAAGCAATTAAAGGAAAAGTAAGAAGAAGAGTGTGCATAAAAACACAAAAGACCACTCATTTCAACATTCCTGCTTCATTCATCCTTGAGGATTGTGGACTGACTTTTTGTTTTTTACAGTATATTCATTGTTTTTTTTCACATTTTTGTTATTTTACTATTTGATGAAGCTTTCACTCGGGTGGATGTATCAAACTGATTATATTAAAATCCTTTTTTAGGATTAGCCAAGCCTTGTTTGAAGGCATCATAAAATACTCAGTACTACTGTACCAGGAAAACTGTTTTTAAATGTCCAATTTTGTTTTGAAGTTTGATTTAATGGACAAGCTAAGAATGGTAGGAAAGGGATGGGCAGTAGAGAGGGGTAAGATATGAAAGAAAGGACACTGAAGAGGAGGTCCTGCAGAAAAAAAACAACAAACAAAGCTAAAAAAGTTTGACAGACTATGTGGTCTGCTTGCTGTTTTTAGCCACAGATATAAAGCAGCCTCTACAGAGAAAAATCAACACCAGCTTCAACTTAGAGAGAAATAACACTGAAAAAAGAAGGAGAGGCGAGACAGACCGTGTCAGGCCTCCCTGAAATCTGGCTGTCACCCAACTACGATGAGAGAAGATGCTGGAGTGACATATGTGCAATTAAAAATCATAGAGGACTGCCAGATGATTAAAATATACTTCATTAATGGTGACATCCAATAAATAAGCGGGCCTCGCTGCATTTGTGTGTGTCTTTGTGCTACGTGGCAGCAATTCTGCAAAATGTAGCTGAGGAGCCACATTGATTGGTGGAAAAAAAATGATAATTTGTCATTAGTGAATTGTAGCATTTTTTTTGTTGCTGTGTGTCAGTTTTAGTTGGCTTTTATAAAAGTAATAAGCCGTGCCAAACCGGTTTCCAATGATTTTATAACAGCAATGGGACCTCATGAGGCCTCCTGGGGCTTTATGCTTTAGCTTCATCTACCTTGTCAACCAATTGGATGAATTTGCTAATTATTTCAGCTCTAATATCTTGGTCAAAACAAAAATCTGTCAAAGTCTGCATACCGAAGCAGGGACCAACATTTTCTCTTCCTTTTTTTTTTTGATGTGTTGGTTTTGGTTATTACTCTCATATCTGTCCTGTGAATGTAGAGGAAGTAGACTGGGCAACTTGTGAGTCTTGCTTAGCCAAAGGACCGGCCGGGTCTGCATTATTCCAACAGTAACATAATTCCCTAATAGCACCTCAAAGGCTTACCAATGTACACATTATTACTCCCATAAAACACCAACTTTCTCTGTTGCTTTGCTTTTTGTATGGACTAAATATAATGTGCTAATTAGTTAGCTTTAGAGGTGTCTGTGGGCGTATTTTTGAACTTGTGATGGAGCCAGGGCAACTGCTTCCTCCGCCATCCAGTCTGTTGCTAAGCTAAATGGCTCGTGCCTGTAATTTGGAATCTATCAAAAAATGTCTTGCACATTTGCACTGGAGTTGTCCTTATGGTTGTGGAGGTACTTAGGCATGATGATGTCTTTGCGTATGACTGCTTGCTGTGGGATCCTAGTCTATGCCAGATTTATAGCTAGTACAGTGCTGCAGATGCCAATCTGAAATGATCCCCAGTGGTACATGCTACATTCGCAGGGGTATTTCAATGGAAACAGCTGTGCAGCTATTGTTTGCTCCGTGTCCCAATTGTGCAGATTATTCCATTTTTGGCATTTTTTTTTATTTCCCAGCTTTTCTATCCACATCCACAGGTCAACACCGGAGAAGTCCATGGTCGAAGAGAGAGAAGAAGTGACCGCAGAGCTGCGAAAGAAGAGAGACGCCCAGCTGGAAGAAGAAGCACAACGCCTAAAGGAGGAGGTGGAGAAACTGAGGGTGGAGATGGAGAAACTGGAGGAGTCACAGAAGCACTGGGAGGACAAAAAAGAGGAGGATGTAAAAGATGAGGAGGAGGAGGTGGACGAGGAGAAGAGGAAGGAGCGGGATGAGGAGAAGAGGAGGGAGGAAGTGGAGGAAATCAGGAGGGAGCACAAGAGGGAGATGCAGAGTTTGGTCTCTGAGTACAGCAGCGCCCAGACGCAACTGCAGGCTCGCATAGTGGCTTTGGAGAACGAGTGAGTAGAGCACCCTGAAAAATGAGGTGACCGGAATTGGTTTTCACTGGTGACGGGTATGAGAGGACAGAATTGTGTGTGTGTGTGTGTGTGTGTGTGTGTGTGTGTGTGTGTGTGTGTGTGTGTGTGTGTGCACGCGCACGCACGCGCACACACACACACACACACACACACACACACACACACACACACACAGTCTTTATCAGTCTCCAACCATAAACATAAGGAGCAAGTGTATCTTCGATTGGGCATTGTTGTTTCTGACAAGACATGCTAAGGTGTGGGAACATTTGTGTACTTGCGTGCACACTCGTGTGTGAGAATATTAAATATGCCCAAGTGAAATGTGACTGCATTTGCATTCCCTGTACATGTGCCACTCACAGAGTATCATTTTCATGATAAACAGGCCTATCACCGCATCTGAAGTCCTGAAAATTACCAAGCTAGCTTCTTTTGCATAGTTACCATAATATTTATTGCATATTGTATACTATTTTACAAACACAACTCAGTAGCTATATATACACAGTATATATATATATATATATATATATATATATATATATATATATATATATATATACACACACACACACACACACAGAAAAAAAATGTCCCCTCACACCCTCATGGGGTGGTATCTGTGTCATCCTTAAGCCCGGGTCCTCTAACAGAGGCCTCGGCATTCTGCGCAGTATCCTAGCTGTTCCTAGGACTGTGCTCTTCTGGACCGAGGCTTCAGGTGTTGTTCCTGGGCTCTGTTGGAGCCACTCTCCTAGTTTGGGGGTCACTGCCCCGGGTGCTCCTACGATCAGCGGGACCATGCTAGCCTTAACCTTCCACATCTATTTCAGCTGCTCTTTCAACACTTGGTACTTCTCAGCCTATTTGTGTTCCTTCTTTCTGATGTTAACATCCGCTGGTATTGCCACATCTATCACCAGCACCCTCTCCTGCTCTTTGTCCACCACCACTGTTTGTCAGTCTGGAAGCTGAAGTCCCACAGAACCTTGGCCCTGTTGTTCTCAGCCACCTTCTGTGATATGACCCATTGGGATTTGACTGCTTCTATTCCATACTTCTATTCCATACAGGTACAAATGTTCCTATACACTATCCCAGCTACTTGATTGTGCCACTCCATGTACACTGACCTAGCATCTAGTATCTTACACCCTGCTCCTATGTGCTGGACTGTCTCATGGGCCACTTTGAACAGTCTACACCTTGGACGTGATCACCTCTGATAGATCCTGACCTCTATGGCTCTTGTACTTGGGGCCTTTTCTTGTGCTGCCATGATTAGTGTCTCTGTGCTGTCTGTCAGTCCAGTCCAGCCTTGGGAGATATCTGTGGCTTCTATCTCCTCCTTTGGCCAGCTTATGATCCCAGCGGAGTATCTATGACTGGTAGTGCGTACATGTTGATGGCTTCAATTTTGTTCTTAACATTCAGCAGACTTTTCAGGACTTGCCTTACTCTCTGCCGGTATTTGGCTGTGGTTGACTTCCATGTGGCCTCCTCATGATTTCCATTAGCTTGTGGGATACCAAGGTACTTGTAGCTGTCTTGGACATAACCTATGTTGCCTTTCTGGTAGGTCTGCCCCTTCAGTTCTGATCATCTTGCTGTTCGGTGAACATCTATGTCGTGTAGATCCTGGTGGTGTGGATCACTGAGTTGATTTCTCACTGATTCCTGGCATACAGCTTGATGTCATCCATGTAAAGCAGGTGGCTGATTGTTGCTCCACTTTTGAATTGGTCCCTCTTTGTGATGATCTGACTGAGGGGTTTCAGGCCTATGCAGAAAAGCAGTGGTACATGCCACACTTGATGCTGACTTGGGCAATCAACTGAGTTGGCCTTTACGGTTGCCTTCCACATTCCCATCAAGTTCTGGATGTAGGCCCTTAGGTTCCTGTTGATCTTTTACAGTCCCAGACATTCCATTATCCATGTGTGTGGCATCGAGTGTGTGGCATCGAGTCGTAGACTTTCTTGTAATCAATGCAGGTCGTGCTGGAGCCGAATGGGCGAACGGCGGGGTACACCCAACCACTCACACTCTCACGCACACCTACGGGCAATTTAGAGTAGCCACATAGAAAGACCCCAGGCCGGGAGTCGAACCTTCTTGCTATGAGGCAACGGTGCTAACCACCGCACCACAGTGTCGCCCCTCACTCACTATCCATTACGTCATACATATGATGTAGACGATGTAGAGGATGACACGACAGCTTTGCATTGCAGTGCATTGTGGGTATTTTGTCGTCCACTATATAGTAAATGAAATCAGACACTACAAAATGAATCGAACACAACTCTGGTCTCTAACCATAGCTTGCATGGCGGGTGTTGCCTGTTATGTTCTTGTACCCAAGCATCTCAAGGATCACTGTTGCTGTACTGCGTATCAGCTTATTTCTATGAGTGATGGTTTCTGTATGGGTTATCTTAAGTGCAGCATTCACATCCACTAGCGGATCTTTTGAGGGTACTTTATAACTCAGCTTCAGTATTCATCGAGGGCTCCGGGTTTCTACTTGGGTCACAATCTTTCTTCTCAGGTCAGCAGCTCTTGTATTGAGGCTTTTGGTTTCTGTTGGGGCTTGGTACCCAATCTCTGACCTGTCACTGACCAACCGCAGACCTGTTGTCCAGGTTCTCCCTTGCAATAAGCACTACCAGCTGTTTCTTCGTTAGCCTTAATTGTGGGTTTTAAAGTATCCATTGGTCCCACATCCGCTGCATGTATCCCCTCTCTCTGGGCTTGCTTGTATAGTAGCAATTAACAACTCCATATTTTCCATGCTTGTCCAGGTATATCTTGTTCCACTAGCCCATTTCTCATCAGGTTGCCCTGGTTCCCTAGCACCTGATGCGGACCTGGTTGAGCCAGGCGACTTCCGAGCCAGTATGACTGAGTGCTCTCATATTCCTGAGGTAGGCCTTGTAGCATTAAGAATCTTACCTATGGATCCTCACTGGATAACCAGATTACCAGATAATCTAACCAAGATTTGAACCCCTGTCTGTTGTGTAGTAGTTACTAATCACTGTGCTATCCAGCTGCATATATATGTACTTTGTGTGTTTGTGTGTGTTATGTGTATACTAAATGCACAGAAAATAGTGCTGCTTCTGTTCCAGTGCCACAACTGGCCAAGACCCTTCTTGCCAATGAGCAGCACTGTCCATCTCCTCAGCTGCACGACACATTTCATCTATTCGTCTTGCTACAACAACTTCTCCCCTGGTCAAGGCATTAGGAATATTGCCCAAGCCTTGATATACTGGATCAAACATTGATTAAGTAGCACAGTATTTTAGAAAAATATATAGAGCATTAGAATATGCAACATGAAAAACTACATGGTTAAAATCGATTCTTTATTCTGCAGCATTAATCTTCTGAATACATAGTTGACCAGTGAGTTCTGCAATCCCCATCTAATGTATGGCTGTTGCTTTTATAAGCTATCAGGACTTCACCTCCTCTGCCCTCTTAGTTGCGACTGTAGTCATAATGGACCATAATAAGGGTATAGAGTAAGAAGTATGAATAGTGTTATTACTTCAGGCCGAAATAATGCTGTAACTCTGTCTGAGACTCTGCTTTTAAAGGTTCTAACTGATGTTGTGGACTACATGCAGTGGTCACCAGCTTGCCTACCCTACGGAGAACATATAATTAGTTAGAATGCATCAAGAGCTGGAAAAGGGTATTTTGAAAGAAGGACACAAAGGAGGAGTGGTGGAGAGGTGGGCAGAGCACCGGATTTCTTTCTTTCTCTCCTGTTGTTTCCAGTCATGCCCTGTTTCCATGGCAACCTCCTGCCGGAGACAGGGAGACAGCAGTGAAAGGAAGAGTATCCGCCCTCTCTTAAAGAGGATGGTCAACCTGTGTGTGTGTGTGTGTGTGTGTATAGATAAATGTGTGTGTATATAAACGAGAGGATGTTTCATCATCGGATGAAAATCCACCGGGGATGAATTCAATGATCTCGCCGATACCG
>CAAKHG010014282.1:11087-25151 GCA_901007715.1 Dactylopterus volitans
TGAAAGCAGTCAGACTGGGACATTTAAATCTGCAGAAGTCTTGCTCCTAATTTTTTTTCTTTTTTTCCTGAATCAAAGTTTGATTTTTTTTTTTTTTTAAATTAAAACAAATGGTTTAAAACGGAACAGGAATGAAAATTTCCTTAAATGTCAGTCTATACTTTTGAGCTTTATTTAAAATAGCTCACATAGAGAAGGCACACAGCAGGACCAGGAAACAGTTAAATGAGATCTGGGGTTGATGTATGCACAGCAAGAGGAGCTGGTGGTGTGTTACGCCTCAGGGAGGGGGGGAAAAAAAAACACTTGACATGTCCTGTAAACACAGCGCCTCCCGAATTATGCAGAAAACCTCACCTATTCTTTGAGAGGTGCACATAATTGTGCAGGAGTTGAGACTATGCAGAGAATACAAATGGGGCCAATAGAAAAGAAGCACGTGGTCGTTATCGGGGAAATCCGAGCATCTTCTAATGAGGTTGAGACATACCGGGCATTAGGGGAAAACATCAGAATGTAATGAAATAATGATAAAATCACATTATCCTTGATCTTGACCAAAATTACATACAGTCAGGAAAATTGATCCCTTATCTACCGTCTGACGATGAATTGTATTTCCTATCTGGATTTGACAAAAGATTGTAGCGGCTTCTTTTCCTTCTCTAATTAGCATTTTTGCATGAGGCAGGCAGCTTTGAGGCTTCATTGGTGCCCATCACCACGTAAGGAAGACTGAGTACAATGATTTTTTTTTCTTCTCTTGTCCTTTGTTGAGATGCAGTGGTGGATGGCTGATGGTTGTGGTGGTGGTCGTGGTGGTGGTGTGTGTGTGTGTGGGGCTGTGCCACTGTCACTCAGACTCAGCTATTGGCTGGTGATTATCTTTCACGTAGACTAATTAGAAGCATTTGAATAGATATTACAGAAATCAAAGAAACACAATGACTGCCTGGGAAACTGTATTTTCTTATATGCATCAGTCAGCCATAACATTAAAACAACTGCATGTTTACCATACAATAATGCAACAGCCGTGAAATCAATTCTCCCCTCAGGAGGAGTTTTAGGTTGATTTTTTATTTAATCTGTTTGGGAGAGGTGTTGATGTATTTGAATGATTTTTATTGGGACAATGGGGATTGGGATTGTTTTCTGTTGAACCGTACAGAGTGATACTGAGAGGTGTCCCTAATATTTTGCTCACTCATATGCCTTATAAATTCAGCATAAGACTCATTCATTGCAGGGTGTGCCATTACATTCGATGGTAAACGTGCATTGGTTTTAAAGTTATGGCTGATCGGCGACCGTGGTGACATATTTCTACAGTAAGGAGGATCGAATCATCTAGCTGAAATCACATTTATTTAATTACAGAACAGTTTTCTCTCTTTATTTAGTCATAAAGCTCCTTCCAAAGTACCCTCACCAATTTTCTGTCTCAGCTTAGCTGCTCTGCTCCAGATTTGACAAAACACAGGGTAGCGATGGCAAGTGAAATGAGGGGACTGTGTGATGAATTAGCTGCTGTGGACTGCAGCCAGTGCATGAGGGATCATTTGGTTTGCATGGTGAGCCCACCAGGAGGTCAGTGACAGTCCAGCTATCACAGCAGGCACCCAGCTAATCAGGAGGCCCACCACATCAGTGGTTTTTGTCCCTTTTTTTTTTTTTGGTTCCAGGCAACCCCACCCCCCAATGTCACCTTACATATACAGACAAAGTAATGTCTTGTGTCCTGTGATTAAAAAAACCCCCGAGGGTATGCAGACTTAGCGGCACTAGCACAGGCATCCTCCAAGAACTGAGGCCCGGATAGCAATCTCCTGTTTGTGAGTGGCTTGTTGCCAAAATGAACCAGGAGATTACCTGTAATGCAGGTACCCAAACAGATTCTTCCTCTCAGTCTACTTCTTGGTTCTCTCTGTATTTTCTTTTATGGTGACACTTTTCTTCATGTCTGGCTCGCCCTCTCCTGACGTTTCAAAGTTGTTTAGGCGAGCTTTTTGCTCTCTCCACATCTCTCCCCCTCCTTTTCACTGCCTTTTGAGATACTGGCCGTGAAGAATGACTCACAATTTGGCTTGAGTAGAATGATAGATTCTCCCTAATGACTGTGGGCCCACCACGGCGTTATTACCATAAACCATCCAGATACAACTGAAGCATGAGAGCACATGTGCATAAAAGGGTACAAATCGGCGGCACCAAGGCAGGTTTTTGCCAGCTATCGCGGCTCAAAGTGCCAATTTAAAGCGATCCAGTTCCTCGCTTCTGGTTTTGATGGCAAGCTGAGGCCCTCAAACCTCACCAATCGGCAGAGTGCATATTTGGGTTGACATTGTAACGCCCAGCCTCGCAGATGTCCTCTTCTACTTTTATTATGGCTTTTATTTATTGAGCTGTTTATGTTTGGTTGCGTTTCACATTAAATCACGGGAAGTGCTTTTTTTTTTTCTCCCTGTGATGCTTGGAGAGAGGTCAGAGTTTAATGTGCAGTCTCAGCCTGGTAATTGAAAATGCCTAATGCATTTTTTTTTTTTTTTTGCATGCTCTTGTGTGTGCGTGTATGCGTGCGTGCGTGTTGTGTGTGTGTGTGTATGTGTGTGTTGCAGATGTGCCGAAGACTCTCCACAGGCCAGGCAGCTGTTGTCTCTCACTCTGGACCAGGCGAGCCACACTCTGCTCCTGGCCTTCCCCTCCTGCGTGGTCAGAGTACCGGTGGCGCGATGCCAGCTTTACTCCCGGTGCATGAAGTAAGTGGGCACATGCGTGAATGTAAAATAGGAGGCAGCAGGGCAGCTACATAAGAAGTGTTGACCTGAATTTTTCCTCAGTCATAACCAAACGACAACCACTGTCGCTGCACCCTAAAGCAAGGTGATAATCCGTTAACTGTTATGTGATGCTGGAATGAATCAGATGCAATAAAATGCTCCTCTAAATGAACGCTAATAAAAACTGAAATAAAACTGAGCCGTGTCCAGAGTGGCTGTTGAGGCCTTTTTATGCCATTTCGTGGCTGTATTTCTCCACATAACTCTCTCACTATTTTTTTTTTTCGAGATGGCCTTTTTTTTTCCCCTCTCAGAGTAAATCTTTGGCGTTAAAGATTATGTGTCATTGGCTGAGGCCGCACTTTTAACTGTATCGTAGATGCACCACAATTTTAAAAGGTGATGATAATGGCTAAGTGATATGAAGTGATGCTGACAAAAAAGAGACACATCAAATTAACTACATTATTAGGTGCAAACAGCTATGATACAATGAAATCAGCACTTAATGTGTTGATGGGATATCACTCGGTGATTATCAGAAACTCAAGTGAAGCATTTACTTTCTTCAGTAATTTGGGAGGTTATTAATGGTGAATGCATTTAATCTGACAAGAATCTCCTAATACTGCTAATCACCTCTGCCAAGGAGATTAAGATTTTGCTGGCGTTGATTTATCTGTTTGTTTGTCTGTTAACAGGATTATTTAAAAAGTTTGATGTGTGGGTTTTGAATTTTATTTGGAAGGACTGCGTAAATCTCAGGCCACTATTGGTTAGATTTCGATCGTAATCTGGATCATCATATGGAACTTTTTGAAAATTCCTTGTTAGATTGGGAGTATTTTATGTTATGTGAGGGTTTATTCTGCCCCGGAGTAGTTTTTCGCCCCTCGAATGCGTCATGTTAAACATTAAAAAAAACTATATTCGAAGACTATTTAAGCTGCCTACACACACACATACAGGTGGCATCATTTAGAGGCGTTCTCCTTTTGCTAGCATGTCACCAAAGTTTCCTGCTTGTGGCCGTGGCTCCATCCGAGTCCAATGACACACTACCACAAAACGGCGCACACACACATCAGCACATCAGCACATCAGGCGTGTAAGTGTGTTCGCTCAACCAGGCGAGTCATGTAAGCGTGTAATCCAGAGCACATTAAGAAACGCTCACATGCTACACTTTAGGTGTGTTTAGTGCTGTGCCTTTATGTGTTCAGATGTGAGAGTAAATGTTCTGTATGTAAGTACATTCATCATTTCTTATTCACGCCTCGGCAGCTTCAGGTCTCTTTATAACCTTTTGAAGTGTTTATGAGTGCTTTTGATTTTTTTTTTTTTTCCCACCAAGATTACATATCATCAGATTCTCTCTATGGAGGCTATTGATCTTTTTCTGTGTTTTACACAATCTTCAGCTGATGGTGATTCATTTTCACTCAGATCTCAGCTTGTATTGTTTGCACTTTTGGCTTCAAATCAATCATCTAACTGTATTTTAAGAATGGAAAAAAAAAAAAAATCCAGGGTGTGCAGAGCATCTTGCCCGCAGCATCTCATGCAACAAATCAGTTTTTTGTTATGTTTTTCAAAGGCTTTTAGATTGATGTCCTACTTTTTAATTCTTATTGATGTCATTTGTATGTTATGAATAATACTTTGCAGTGAACGGAATTATTACAAAGTACTTAAATGTGAGCAGGAAGCATTTGAAAGTCTCTCTGGTGCTCCATTCAGGGACGGTGGTACATCTGATATCTTTAACTGGCCATTTTGTCTGAAATTCAAGCTGTAATAAAAACAAAATAAGCATGTGGCTGGTGTGAAATGGTCAGTATAATGAAAATGATTTAGTGAATTTGTGCAGTTAAATTGTTGCCTGGAATGTCCTTGAACTAGTTTGACAATAAAATCTTTAATCAGGAAACAGTTACTGGCTTTTTCCGAAGCATTCACCTGCATCCAAATGTGCTGATGAGGACTGGGATGTGTGATTGGAGGCTTTGGAAAATAACTTTCCATGCTCCATCCACAGAAACAAACACGCATTTTCAAAACTTTTTTTTTGCTCTGCTCTCAACTGCATTAATTCATTTTACAACTTTATCAAAGCTGTAGATGACAAAAAAAATTCACATATAATTATCAGGCGAGTCCTTACAAATTGGAGGAGAATGGAAAACAATAGCCTCTAAAGAAGCAGGAAATTAAACTAAAAATTAATTTCATGCTTTTGAAAATGATCACATAAAGTTCTATTGAGAGGATTTGTACTTAAAAGGCTAAAATGAGTAAAACCCATGAGTATGAAATGTAGTGAAGATCAAGTAAATTAGAATATAACTTTGAACCTGCATTAAAAAAAAAAAAATTGGGGGGGATTCAAGCGACTATGTGCTTTTTTGTGTCAGGAACTGCATTGCCTCCAGGGACCCGTACTGTGGCTGGACCAGAGGAAGCACCTGCTCTTTCCTCAGGCCTGGAACCAGGTATAATGAAACAACACACACACACGCACACACACACTCACACACACACAACACACACAAACACGCTGCATGATCTGCTTCGTGTCGGGTATATAACCTTGCCTGTGTCCGGCTGTCAGCCAATCTTGTCTGGTTTATATGATATTCTGTCTGTCTGTAAGTTCATCTGTAGTGTAGCGCGCTGTTCCATGTCTCGCTGTGATCCAGGCATTTTGATGTTGTTGTTTTGATTTCCTCTTCCTCTCCTTATTATTTATCTGCTCTGAAAGTCCTTGGCTCTGTCTGCGACTATTAAGCCTCTGAGTAACATCTGTGCCCTCTAAGTAGCCTGTCGCACCGTCTGCATCGTGTTATTGATTCAAGATGTCTGCCGCTCCCGCTGCCGCCGCCGCCGCTGTTGCTGTTGAGCAATCCTACCTTCTTGCTTATCAGAGTGACTTAGTGAGGTTTGGTGTTTGTTTGAGTTATAAACACACACACACACACACACACACACACACCCGACTACACACTGTCTGGGTGAGTGCGTGTGTGTTGGTGTGACCTTTGTCTCCTCCTGCTACTGAAGCGCAGCCGTCTGTCTTGACAGCTCGCCTCCAGTCGTTCCTGCCTGCCTCCAGCGAAATCAAATCTCTCTTTAGTCAGGCTGTTCATTGAATTAGGCCTTCAAAACACAGGTGTAGTGCCAGGAGAACAGATAACATGAGTCTTAAAGACCACCTGAGGCTGCCTGCTCATACTATTAAGGGCCTCTGTGTTGGACTTGATTTGATTTACCAAGGGCGGTCAACTCGGCAATCGATTTTTTGCATTGGGTTACTGCGGATTTCCTTTTTGCAGGATTATGCGACGTCTCTGTGCAAAGTGACCCGATGCTCAGCAGTTGGTGACATGACAAATATGACATAAAAGATATAACATTCTAGGTATTACATAATTTTTGTACGGTTGCTGACTCTGCTAGAGCACACATGGGCAAGCTAGGGCTCACGGGCCGAAACTGGCCGACACACCATCCTTATCAGGCCTGTCAAGTACTCAAAAGTAATGCACAAAATTCATATATATTAATTGTGTCCACTTTATTATGGCACCATTAACAATGCATTTCTTAAGCTTTTCCCCATTCTACCGCTACAAGAGTATGGCGACAAAGCACTACTACATCAAAAAAATAATTTCTCATCCAGGAAAGACAGTACTCAACACACAGAAGAGAATGGCCTATGAATATCAGTTCAATGCAACCTCAAATAAAGAGCCAGATTAGATGGAAAAATGTATTGTCAATTTAATAAAAGAACGACAAAAAATAAAGAAAAAAAGCTTGCAGACCCACAGGCATGTAATGTGTACAACACAAATGACCCCCAGTCTGCGAGAGGCAGCCAGCTGAACACAAAACATTATTCTTTGTTAAGATGAAAACCGCTGTTGGTTCGCAGCGCCGTCTGATTCATTTGTCATAGTGTTTTTCCAGCCATTAAAAGCACAAACGTTGGCTGCGATGCTGCACTGAGCCTTCGCTCGCCGTCACTGCAGACTTCTCAGTCACAATGAGCTTATTTCAATTCCTGGAGGTCCAGAAAGCTGTAAACGGCTATTTACTTCCATTTTGTAAATTGCATTCAAAGTGACACATCAAGACAGCAAAAAAATATAATAACGTCCCCATATCCTCATCTGTAAGTAAGATGTTTTGACAATTTACGCCCAGCGGTGACATCCATTTATCCATTCATCCAATGTTTCTCTTAATATGTCAGTTTATTAAGGGAATTAAGAGCGAGACGTTCTGGAAAATGGCCAGTGCCCATGTGAAGAGGTTTGAAGCTTTTTTTATTTTATTTTTTTGCATATTTGAAAGCTTTAATAGTATTCACAGGTTGGATTCTGTGTTAACATTCGCTCACACATAAACACACACACCTACTTAAGTCTGTCCATTGCAACTTGGCTGTGTTTTCCGTGATATGAGCCATGAGTCGTAGTGTTTTCCTTGGTGAGCACCTGGTTTCTGTGCTGCTCTCATTTCCTCTATGCTTCCTCACTTCATCATCATCTGCTATTGTCCTGGGAGTTTTCCATGCTGGGGAATTTGTTTTAAAGCACAGGATTCTAGTGGAGAAATGAAAATATGGCATCATTCCATGGAATTAAAAGCTAACAAGTGGAGCTGATATGTGAACAGATTTTTCTGATTGAATATCGATTTTTAACTGCAACTCGGCACTGACAAATCAGGCCCACGTGTCAGCACAGTTCCACAAATGGTGATATGTTTTTTTTTTTTTAAATCTCTCTCTCTCTTTCTCTTTCTCTCTCTGTTTCTATCTCTCTCTCCCTCTCTGTCTCTCTGTCTCTGTCGGGTCTAATTCCACAGCGCTTGGCCTTGCAACTGTCGCACTAAATTTCTGCTCCCAGCACTGCATCTTGAAACTTGTTCTCCTCAAAATACACCAGTATTGTCGTGTCAGCTTTTCCCTCTTTGTGAGAAAATAGCGGATAGTCTTGGTGGCTGTGTTTTTAGCTTGGAGGCAGGCATAGAAAAGAAACTGCAGGTCTCTGCAGCTCGAGGCAGACGGATTTTTGAACGCAGTGAACAAAGAGGGATATATGTGAATGCAGCATGTACACGATCGATATTGTAACCACTACATGTTGAATAGAAATGACAAAGACTGTATGAAACTGTATTTCCCTACATACAATCATCAGCCGTAACATTAAAACCAATGCACATTTACCATAGAATGTAATGCAACAGCCCTGCAAAAAAATTCTCCCTTCTGGAGTTTTATGTTTATTCTTTCATTGAACGTGTTTGAGAGGGGTATTGACATATTTTAATGATTGTGATGCTGTTGAACTGTGCAGAGATATGAGATATGAGAGGTGTCCCTAAACTTTTGACACCCTAATGTATATGAGCGGGGTGACAAAAATATTGGGAAACTCCCTTAGAATTTATTTCGGGGCAATTGCATTGTATTCTATGGTAGACATGCAGCAGCAACAATTTTTTGCTTGGATCAGTTTATATATTACATTGAAAATCAACAAACCTGTACTTTGTTGTTGCGTTAATATGATGCGAAGCAGATCATATTCAAATCCAATGTGAATACAAGTATGCTGACCTAGATAATTTCCAATTAAGTGCATTCATTTGCTTAATTAACGAGCCTGTAGGATTAAATGATCATCTTTAAAATATAATATCGCGATTATATCAGGAACCTCAAGGGCCTTCACAGTTCCCCCGCTTTCAATGTTTTTTTTTGTTTTTTTTAACTTAAACCATCTCAAAATTTAAAAAAAGAAAAAATTCTACAATCGCTATATAAAAGCTGCTTGTAGAGATATGCTCTCCCTTGTAATATGTCCTCTGAGGTGGTTTTCCTCTATCACAGTGGATCTGCGGTGTAAGTCAGCGGCCGAGTGGCTGTGTCGTCTGATTAATGACTGTGTCTCTTCTCCTCTGCAGACTGCCGTTTGAGCAAGATGTTGAACAGGGAAACGTGGCTCACTTGGGTGATTGTGACGGTAAGAGGAGTGATGCTCAGTCTCTGTATGCGTGTGTACGTGTGTGTTAGTGTGTGTGTGTGTATGTGTGTGTGTGTGCGTGTGTGTGTGTTTGCCCACAAGCTAATACGTCTCTTGTCTCTGCCCGGGCCCTTGCATAACTCGTGTGTCTTGGAGGTAAACAGTAAAAGAGAGGAAGGAGCTTGGTAGTTTATACAGAGGAAATCCACAAATAAACACAGTGACAACTCGCAAGCCGCCGCGCTGCTCTGTAGTTCTCACTGGAGTAAGAACCGTAATCCTGCACGGAGACAGCTCGTTGGGCTCGTTCTGACTCTGAGCTGGCAAAAAAGAAAAAAAAAATATTCTGGTGTATGTTTTTTGCTAACTTTGTTCTTGTTGCTGTTTACTATGTCCTATCTTTGCTTTGGTCTGGTAGGTTTTGTTGCATATACATGTGGTTAATTATGTTGTGCTCCAGCTCGACTTCCCCTTGATGTTTACACCCCCCCCCCCTCCGCCCTCACCCCTCTGCTCATACTGTTATGAGAGTGGAAGCGGTACACAGCGAAGTGAAATCTCTATTCTAGATATGCGCAGAGGTTTTGGTTTCTCCCATGACACCCACTCGCTTTGATCTGAGCTCTAATTCCGATGCGTGCAAATTAATCCTTTGCTTCTGAAAGTTCCCCGAGTTCATGTGCCTTGCACCCGGAGAGAAGAACAGATAAATATTGCATAATCAGAACCATGTACAACTCTAATCCTGTTTGAGATAGGCACCCTGTTTGATGCCATTCTCTCACTTCAGGTCCTCTCACCGCCAAACCGCATGGGATGACCTTCATACTTATCTCCAGCTGAGCCCATATGTGGTGCCTCAAAAGAACATGTGAAAGACCCTTAGCTGTGAATCAATCCCGCTTTTGATTCCCGCAATTTTTTTTTTTATATTTCTTTTTTTTTGTAAAATCTGGAGATTCATTTAATTTCTTTTTTTTTTCTTTTTTTTTTAACTCTACTCCGGCGCAGCAAATACATTCTATTGTGCAGGAACTTGTAATTAAAGTTTCAACTCCAGTGATCATTACTTTTGTGTTACAGCAGCGGGTGAAAGATGAACATAATTATTCATGCTGAGTGATAATGGACTATTTTACCAGCTGCAGACTTGAATCCTCTCATGTGGTTGTGAAGTCTTGAACTCTGACTAAAGGTCCGGAGGTCAGCAAAGCAGCGACACAGAGGTCACAGCGGCTCTCCACTTGCTGAGCACTGGAGTGCTCACAGAGCTGTTTCACTGGATGACCTAATCGAACCAGACGTCTTGCGAACGGATGGGCCAAGGAACATGACAAAAATCACGCACACGCTGAAAATATTGTTATTAGTTTTGCTTTCCACACTGGCTTTGAGAGAGGTGTGAGGTCTACTGTGAGTGCTGCTCTCACTGCCCTCAAAAGATAATGAGATAATGGTCAAGTCAAAGGTGCAGAAGGAAACACAACCGTTAACATCATTGTTATGTCATGTCCTGACTTAAAGTCCTGAGTGAATTCCTGAATTAATATGCTGAATCTTATTACAGTATCTTGTTGTCCATTTTGAGATATTAGATTGGAAAAATATGAAATGATTGGTTAAAGAAAACCCAATAGCCTTCCCCCACGGAAATTGGTGAGCGTGGAGGCAACGTGTGGCTCAAGATAGAGATGTTGATAATTCTGTCAAAAGACAGACTATTTATTCCCACTCCAAAATGAGAAAATGATGGCAATAGACATGAAATTGCCATGGGTTTGTTGCTACTAGAAATGTTTCACTCGTACAACTCAAAAGCAAAGAGCAGCTTATTTTTCGTATAGGTAAAAAAAAAAAAAGATCAGAGAATTTTCAATGCAAAGCACATGAAATGGCAAATATGAATTAATTCTCCTCCCAATCCAACACCATTTCCATGCGATGATGCAGCAAACGGCTCCAAACTGAACACAAGTTCCACTTTTACTCATGCCATGCTCGCTCACAGCTGCTTTTGATGACGGCGTCATGAAGGATTACTTGTTGCTTTATGTCGCGATGTGGCTTTGATTACATTAATGGCTGCTGGCGGCCGACATGTCGCCTCACCAGTTCATTCGAAATGTATTCATAATCAAACGCGCCGCGTGTCCAAATCGCACCAACCTCCGCGGTGCCCTCACCCGAGCCCCCAGCGACGCCCTCGCCATACTTGGAGTAGATCAGATGAGCGGCGCTCCGGAAATGCACGCCGCAGACCGGATGGCAGACGGAGAGCTTCCTTGATTTTATAGATAGAAACACGATTTTCAGTCAAATATGCGACGTGAAAATAAGTCTGCAACTTTGGTTTGACCATGTGAAACAGCACTTACCGAGCTCGGGCCATAGTGCGTTTACAGTAATGCACTTCAGTCTCAGCCTGTAAACTTGTCAGACGCTCCCTCCTAGACTGTTGCCGCATGTTTCTCAGGCGGCGCTCCGCTTGATGTGTGCGTCTGGTGGAGTGCTCCTCTAAACTCCCCACAAATATAAAGACAGAATTTTTTGCGGATTTGCTCTCATCCGAGTTAAAGTTGCGGCTCTCCGCTGGAGCGTGCCCGGAGTCTTTGGCGCCTGTTGGAGCAGCGCGTGATGGAGATGTACGGCGGTCCTCCATGCGCTGGCAGGCATGCTTGCCCCTGCGTCTCACCCCGCCATGAAATATGCCACAGACAAACCGAACTGTTGACAGAGTCCAGCTCGCTTGCTGGGGGGATGAACAGGAGTCGGCTTGGCAGGAACTTGAGCCAGCGTTTGTCTGACGGCTGCCACCGACACTTAAACAACAGGTTACCTCAGAAGTTGTCATGATGCTGCAGCTCAACCGTGTCATCGCATCTCTTTTTGACTTTTTAATTGTGTCTGATACGGATGCCTTCCTGTCCCAGTTAACTCTGAATCCATCTTCGTCTTCCTGTAAGACAAAGCCTCTTTCAACCGTCTGCAAACACAATATTGAGTCAGGGGACAACAGGGCTTCCAACAGGTTTGTTATGACAAACTGTCAGCGATGCCATTAACGCTGAAAACTGTCTGCACATACTTGTTCTGTATGTACGTCTCGGCCAGCATCTGTCTCTGTGCTCCCCTTCGTTCACAGGACACGCTGTGGGGACATCTATTTTACATGCAAACGCACACAAATATTCACACACACACGTGCAAACACACACGAAAACACACACACACAAACCAAAAAAACTCAACAAGGACCTGGATTGGTGGAAAAGACAGAAGGCCTCTGGTTGCTGAATATTTCATATCTCTATATTGGACTCATTCCACCTGTCTGTATCTTGACTCAGCAGATGGGAGGTGAAATATGGTCTGGCCTATCTATCGCTCTTTGGGGAAATTCAGCAATCTCATTCTCACTCTGCCTTTGCCCACTTTGTTCCTCGAGGAGATGTATCTCTCTGCAGCTGCTGTGTCTTTATCAAAATACATACTTTCTTCAGCGAATATCAATCATAAACTAACAAAAAAAAAGGTTTTTGATTAAAAAAAATGTTATCATTAAAATCATCAAGTATAAAGTAAAGGGTAAAAGTGTCACCAACAGCAAATAACTCAAGAATTATTGTATAATTCCCCTGAAGTTATGGCATGCATTATCATCTCATCATCTCTACAAGTGATACGAGTGTTAACTGGCAGGCTCGGTGGCGCCACCTCGGCTAGAGTGTTTCATTTAACCCAAACTACGATCTTTCTCTGAATCTTACCAAATTTAAATGTGAACGCCTAACCAGACGTTCCCCGTAGCCCCAAAACATGACAGCATTCAGCTCCTTGAAACTGCGGTTGTAAACTGTTCAAGGTCGCAGTCGCTGTTGGAAACATAAATTAAGCCCCCAATCAGCTGCAAAGTCATGGTTGCAAATGGCAATCGAACGCTTGAGTTTTTTGCCGGAGGGTCACATAGGAAACAATTTTTCTGAAATGTTGACGTTATACACACACATACACTACCGGTCAAAAGTTTTAAAACACCCTAATTTTTCCAGTTATTTATTGCAATTCAAGTTGTGCAAGTCCAATGAATAGCTTGAAATAGTACAAAGGTAAGTACTGAACAGCCAGAAGTTTAAAAAAAAGGGTTTGGTTACCCAAAACTGAAAAATAATGTACATTTCAGAATTATACAAAAAGGCTTTTTTCAGGGAACATGAGGTGGGCTAACAATTTAAAGCTATTCTGCAGCAATGAAGATTGAATCAGCCTTGAATTAATTCCTACAGGTGTTCCAACTTTTCATACAACCCCTTCTGTCTGCATAAAAGCAGTGTTGGAACACACTGTGGTACCAGACCCTCATGAGCATCAGGTGAACAGTATTGTACTGCAGAAAGTAGTGTGTTGCTACAAAAATGGCAAGAAAAAGGCAATTAACAATGGAAGAGAGACAGACCATCATAACACTTGCAAAGAATTGCAAAGAAAGTCAAGGTGTCAGTGAGTCCAGTTTTCTTCACCATCAATAGGCACTGAGAAACTGGGGGAAAACGGTCTGGCAGACCCAGAACCACAACTGAATCAGAGAACAAGTTTCTGAGAGTTAACAGCTTGCGTGATAGGCGGCTCACGGGACAACCACAACAGTGGTGGTAGTAAGCAAGACTCAGTTTCTACTGTGAAGAGAAGGCTTCGAGCTGCAGGTTTGACAGGACGAGTTACAGCAAGAAAGCAACTGCTAAGATGTCAAAATAAGACAGAGAGGCTCTCCTGGGCCACGAAACACCGCCACTGGACTACTGAAGACTGGAAGAAGTTATTATGGACTGATGAATCAAAATTTCAAATCTTCAGTTCATCGCGCAGAATCTTTGTACGCCGTCGAGTAGGTGAGAGGATGGTTCCACAGTGTGTGACATTACTGGCAAACATGGAGGAGGAAGTGTGAGGGTCTGGGGCTGTTTTGCTGGATCCAGGGTCGGTGACTCGTACAGAGTGAGCGGCACCCTGAACCAAAATGGCTACCACGGCATTCTGCAGCGCCATTCAATACCCTCTGGTATGCGCCTGGTTGGTCAGAGGGTCATCCTACAGCAAGACAATGACCCAAAACACAAGTCCAAGCTATGCCAAAAGTACCTCATGAAAAAAAGAACAAGATGGTAAGCTTGAAAACATGGAGTGGCCAGCACAGTCTCCAGGCTTAAACCCCATCAAGCTGGTTTGGGATGAACTGGACAGAAGAGTGA
>CAAKHG010014286.1:8083-20129 GCA_901007715.1 Dactylopterus volitans
GACTGAATGCATTTTTAATCATGGCACTTCATTTCCTGATTTGACTGTCAGCCTTTATGCAAGACTGTGAGGCATCCTCTGAATGAGAGCTGCCATCCCTCTCTCGCTTCTGTGCGTGTGCATGTGTGTGTGTGTGTGCGTGCGTGTGCGTGCGTGCGTGCATGTCCAGCCTTCACCACTCACACAGCAACACAATACACAGTGGCTCAGGCTGATATGATGCCAGGAATAGACATTTTACAGAAGCCAGGAAAAAAATTCCAATTAGAAGATAGAGATCATACTGCTATTTTATCCATGTCAAAGTCTTGTCACTGTCTGAGTGATAGCGGTGCCACAGTACATACTTTGCTGTTTAATGAAACCTCTCTTGCACAGAAATCATGGAAATCAAGTTTCAGTAACAGATGACAGTGATTCTTGATCCTGATATTTAATAGACGTAATAGTCTTTCTTATCTGAACCATCTGCAAAATGCTCCTTGTTTTTTGTGACAGTTTCAGTTACACTCTGAAACTGTCAGAGGCTTGGCTTTGTTACCATGTCATGTGCAATGGTGTGCTTTAAATCTGTGATAGTAGCCTTGAATGTCGAAGACATAAAAGTATTGACCTGAAAAATCTACCGTCTACAAATGACCCCGCTCTGACTGGAGCTTCTTACAAGCATTCTACAAACTAGTGGCCTCCTTTTCTGTAGTAAAAAGTGTTGTAAAGGAAGTTCATTCCCTTGGATCCTCTTGGCTTTCCTGAATCATTCATATGCACTCCTGTGCTAATGAAAATAGAATATAGCTCTGCACTTGCTCCAAGCCAATGAGCAGTCTAAATGAGGCTGTGGGGTTAGGAGAAGCTGGAGAATCACTGTCATTATTGTAATTATCCTTAATAAACTTTTAATGATCGCTGTCTCTACACACACCTAATTCACATACAGAAGCGTTCGATCCTTACATGCATTGCTCTTTAGTTTTATTCACTCAATACATGCGATACAATACAATGATATGCATAAAGGTACATTTTTCTGAAACATACTTTTAAATGTTTCTGAAGGGTAAAGCAGCCTCTTGGTAGCTACGACTATATCTCAAAATGCAAAATTAGTCCAAAGTAGGTTAAAGTAGTGCAGGAATTTGCATGAATTGCCTCTGCATAGTCTGGCATAAATTCTCTTTGCAGTATCCCAGTGTGCATGTGCAGTATGCTTGACCTCCGTGCCTGTACCTTTAAATACAATAACATTTCACAACATTTAATCAAACTGAACAATAACTGAATGTACAGCAGTAGCGTAACTCCTCCCTTCAACCAATAAACTACATGCAACACCACATGATTACAGAGCCCATGATACTTTTCAGGCTACCTATTGATGAATTTCACATTTGGTCAGTTGATCAAGCATTATGTATGTTGCCGAGGTTTGTGAAATAGGAAACCAAAACAGCTTTCTGTGTTTTCAGCAAAATAGCTTCCCACTTCTGGTGGACAAGGTCCAGTTTAATGCATTGCTGACTCCCTGTGGTGCAGGTGCATCATTTCACTCATCTGACCCGCAGGATTTAACCAGTCAGCACATTACAGTCAAAACACATGTTCATGTGCAAATTCTTTCTGGTGTATTTGGTACCACGTCCACCCCCACATAATACATAATATTGTCACCAGTTTTGCAACTCTCTGACAAAATCATGCCTGACATACATCTACTGATGCTAATTCTCTGCTTTTATTTGATGGTTCACTGAAATGGGCCTCTGAGCTCTTGTGGGCATGTTTGTGTATGTGTGCGTGCGTGCGTGCGTGCGTGCCTGCGTGCGTGTGTGTTTGTGTGTAGTGTGTAGTGTGTGTATGCTTTTGACAGTACACGTGCACCATATGTGCATATGGTAAGTCACCAGACTGGAAAGGGTGCACAGGATTTGAATATTTCTCATTTAAGTATGTAAATTGGTCAGATAACCCTCTGTTTTGCAACCTCCACTGCCAATTAGAGAAATAAATAAATGAATAAATAGAGAAATAAATAAATAAGCAGTGTCATTAGGATGCTGAGAGGAAATGTAGAGGAAGGAGGCATTTTCCTGACTCCCATTTTTCCACTCCACCTCCTGTGCATGAATAATCCAAATAGGGTTCCAGCCGTAAACAAAAATCTTTATTGTGGAAGTCACAAATCATCACGTCAATATATAAAAATGGCCAAATCTCCAAAACAGGTCAATGGATTCAGGCATCAAATCTCTACATATATCAGTGACATCGATGCCTCGGAGCGTAGGAATTGAGAGGTGACAGTGTTCGTAGGAAGCATAGTATATCTCTGGAAAGGACAGATTACTCTTTCCTCCAACAGATGCCAGTGCCTGTAAACAATGTTAAAGGGGAACAGAAGCTTAACGACCAAACTCATTACACCAGTAAGCAGATCAAAGCAATCAGGGACTCTGATGTTGTACTTACAATGTGTGTGTGTCTCCATGAGGAGGTAGCTCGCATGTGACTGCCTGCACGTAATGTTTTAGTATTGAAATGTGAGCGAATGAATGTTTGAATGTTGAGGAGTTTTTCATTGCCAGAGCCTGAATGCTTTGTGCACCACAGGGGCTGAAGAAATCTACCTCTAACCAACCATCACAGGCAGTAGAAACATGACAATCACATCCATCAGATTTTCCTTCTCTCTCGTTCTTCTTTCATCCCTTATTTTCTAATCCTCCAGTCTTACTTCATCTACTTGGAGATTTCATTCATTCCCAAGTGGAAGATTGATGGCTATCTGCAGTTAAATAAGACGGCTGCAGACCGCAGAAAGCATATGCGAATCCAGTACGCCTAAATTGCTTGGATAAAAGCTCTATGGAGGTTGAGTTAAAATTCCCAAAGACCAAAGTCTTTCCCTGTGTTGAGTCATGGCAACCATGCAGCTCAGGTTAGACTCCTGGTTTCTTTCCTAAATCACCCCAGTCTCTAACATTTAATTAGCATGCTTTTTTGCACTAATTAATGAAAGAGCATCTGGATGAGACATGAACATATGCTGGCCTCTGGCCTCCAACTGTAATTATGTTGCGGAGAGGTCATCTATGTCATTCACAAAGAGCAGAGAGGAATGGTGATGTAACACAAAAAACACCTCAGTTTAATAGGCAGATGAGGAAATCACTGAGACTAAAAACAAATTTGAACAAAAGGAAAGTTGGCAAACTTACAAAGACATCCATGAGCATATGCTCCAGGGTCACCTCGATGTCCTCGAGTCGTTCGGCAAGAGTCATCGTTCAGCTGAAATCAAATCGTTTTTTTTGGCAAAATTGAAGACTCTGTCAAGACACAAAATATGGCACCGCTGCGCTGCACGTTCTTCGTCTAATCTGATGCAATCATAGGGTATTGAAAGTTGTCTTAGATGAAATAAGAGAAAACCGGTATAAGATGTCCCTTTTCACAGGGATTGCCCCATGACAGCTTCTGAGTGCAACTTAATCTGTCCTTTGTCTCCTTCCATTCTCCACACAGGATGACTTCTCAAACAACCAGTTCCAAATCTGATAAAAACACACGTCTGTCTCCTCCAAAGTCGTCTCTGGAAACCTGCCTGGATTCCGATAAGCACTCCAAAGGTATCCAAGAGGGAGGGTCTCTTTAAAATTCTGTGATTTCCCCTTTGAGCACTGTGTGGCTACTGTTGAGTATTTGTGACAAACCCTGTTCTGATCTGAGTTATGGTCCAAGGGGAGAGATGAAGATACTGACAACACCCAAGCAGAGGGAAGGCAGAGGGTGGGTCTCACAGTTCCTGCTAGGATTCACAGAGCAGGAAGAAATGAGCAACTTGATGACTTAATCGTCAGAAAAGCAAGTCGTTTTGTTCTTAAATCATACATCTGTTTCATTTTTTTAATCTCACATTTTCCAAGTTATTTGAACAGAATGTCTCCTCCTTTCCCCCCTTCTGTCTCACTCTTTGTCAATGCCCTTGGAGGGCCCTGTGCACAGTGGATGTCTTTGTAAGGAGGGAGAGCCCGGGGCAGCTGATGCCCATTTCTGGGTGCTCTTGGCTGGGGTCATCCTCTATCACACTGGGCCTCTCATCAATGGGCCTTTGTCGGGGCCTCATTAAAGGCTGGCCCTGGATGCTGAGAAGCTGTGTGTCCCATGGACACACGGGGGAAAACAACGATGATATGTCCTGGATCTGACTGGAAGCTTACATAACACTGACAGGAATGGTTGGGCGGGGGGTTAAGGAGGACAGGGCATATGGGGTAGACGGCTGCTTGGGAAGAATAGGGTAGTAGGGAGGTGCATCACAGAGGGGCACTGGATCAGTCCGGGAGGGAGGAAATCGGAAGAAAAGACGGACAAGAGGACGAAGGATGTTAGTGGGATGCTTGATGGAGAGAGCTTGTTTTTGTTTTTCCGCTAAGTGCTGGTGGAATGTGAACCCTGATCTCCCTCAGTCTGTGACAAGATTTGGTTACAGAAAGAAAAAAAGAGGGACACTGAGTCCGACAGTGTGTGTTTGTGTGTGTTGGGTTGCGCAGGGAGTAAAAGGAGGAATGAGTTAAGCTGGGCTGTACCAACAAACAGGATGTGAGGGAGGGAGACCGATTACACTCAAATACGCACAATAAACCAACTTATTGAGAGAAATCAGTTCAATATATGTAATGTGCTGAGATGAAATATGTAACCATTTAACAATATATGTGCTGAAAAAATCAATCTCTTTGTAATCTTTTATCAAAAGTTCAATCAACGAGATTGCGTCATTCATCTGTCAGTTAATTTTCAACCCTTAGCTAGCTTGCTAGCATTGGCATAGTAAGGGTGTCTTTGAGTTACAGGCAGTAACAGGTAAGAGTAACATTTTGATCATGTGAGAGGATTTTTACAGTGGCTATCGTCAGCAACTACATGGGGCATCAGATGGGCATTATCTCTCGCTCCCTGCTGAGTCCTGTTGGTGTAACAGCATCGGATCCACTCAAATACCTACCAATGATATGGGCCACCTAACTATTCAATTTCTTGTGGACACACATCATGACACAGACACTTGATGAAATTCCTTTTCATGGACTTAAATGTAAGGCCAGCAGAAATATACAGCCTGTGAATGGTTACATTGGCATAAATGATTCATTTGATTTGTTCCATACTTTCTCTTTCATTTACCTGCTATTTCTGTCTTTGTTCCATCCTAGTGCCTTGCCTCATCTCTCCCTCCCTCTTACTTGTTCTGCATTGTGAAGACATCCCTCTCTTCTGTCCTCCTCCTGCCTTACTCCATAAGCCAGACACAGGCAGACAGCACATGACCCTTGACCTCTCTTGGGTGTGACGCACTCCTCAACCCCTTTGGTCAGGAGTATTGTTTGACCAAATTTATTACACAGCCTGATTCTGTCCTTTCACACACATTCATGCAACACATATACACATACACCATAAAACAGTGGGCATTAAAGACAAAGTGCAGAGAGCCATCAGTGTCGTCTTCTTGCCCTGAGGAGGCTATTCTGTGTTCCTGAAATAGCGGCTAAGGCTGCCTGCTGTGAATATGTAACACCCCACCATTAATAACTCAAAAACACCCTTCCCTTCTCATCTGCATGGCTCTCATACATTATAAATACCCTCCAGTGTGGTGAAGATGGACAGTATTCGTCTCCTACGAGTTGTGAGGCAGGTGGCATGTGGCGTCCGAGTGCAGTGTGGCGAGCGGCAGGTTGCCTATCTTGTCTAGCATTTGTCATTAGTGAAGAGCTTAGTCTCCAGCAGAGGAGAGCATGTCCCAGTGTGACGCCTTCTCTGCACAACTAGGGTAAAAAACCCAGATTTTAATCTGTGTGTGAGTGTGTGTGTGTCTGTGTGTGCATGTGCCTGTGTGTGTGTGCGTGTGCGTGTGTGTGTGTGTGTGTGATGATAAATGAAGGTAATGGAACGAACTGTTTGTGCTACGTTTACAAAAGTGAGCTGAATCCGATACATACATGCACGAAAGACTGACTCTCTGACATGTACCTAAAAAGGCACATATTAACATTGTCACTATTATTCACACAGATTAAGTACTATATATAGATGAACTGTCCTACAGATTTATACATACATGAAAAAAACAACAATAAAATGGTAAATAGTTAAATAATTATTTGTCAACTGGGCTCTGTTTAAAGTGAGCTTCCCCAAATTTTACAGTACCTTAAAATGAGACATGTTGAAGCAGCCTGGTTTGTCTGCCCATTGCTCCCCAACTCCAGGGCCATCTTGAAAGCTGACTGTCCTCGTAATCCAGAAAGCATTCAGAAGACCAGCGTTTGGACAGCTGCAGCAGCTTTTACCATGCATCACAAAACCGAACTCAACAAGCCGCTATTGCGCGATCGCTATTCCATTTCGCGATAACGTTTCACGCCAAAAGAGCTGAAGAGAGTTTTGCTCTTTAATTCTAATTTTGAGCTTAAGTACAGAGTGTACGTCTTTGTCAGCCCCATTTATCCTGATGTCCAACCTGGCATGGAAAGTAGGGATATGAGATAATCAAACTCTGGGCACCGTTCCAAGTGTGTTGAGGTTTGCACACACGCTAAAAAATAGTACTAACCCCAGACACGTTGATAAAGCCTCTTAAGCAACTGTTTGCAGCTCAATGTCTAAAGAGTTTACTGCTTATTCACCAGACAAGTAGGTGTTAAAGTCTGCAAGTGTGTTGTGAATGCAACACATTGTACCTCATGCACTTGGACAAATGACTTCAAATGGTTATGTTGACTCATTTTGTGTCTATCTGAGTTATTTTTTCTACTGTTTTTACACTTTACCACTTTGTGTCAGAGCTCTATTTTTAAACAGTGCAAGTCTGTTTCCGTCTCCTCTTATTTTTTCCCATCTTTTTGCTGACAGTTTTCTTTTTTCTCCATTTATGTGTCCTTTTTTGTACTCAAACACTGAAGGGCAGTAAGTACAGATTAAAGGGATTTTGCAGATTCATTCTCTGCAGTGTTGTTATTAATCTGAATTTTGCTGCGTCATTCTAGACCCCAAACCTGCCATTCCACATCACAGTGGATGTCTCTGTTATTTGTGTGTCTCTCTGGGAGCTGGTGTCTTTGATGTGTGTGAAGAGAGTCATGCAGGTGCACTTTCCTATCTCTTGCCATCCTTGCTGATGTGAAAGTCACCTTGGATTTTACATTCAGGGATATTCATACTCATACCTAACCTGAATAATAGCACAGATATATAAATATCATTTGAGCATGACAACACTCTCTGATATGTAGGAATGTCGAGGAGCACTTACGAGCAAATACAAACGTGTTCACCTTTCCCAACCTGGTCATAGCGATTACCTACACTGCCCTGCATACAAGTCTGTCACCATTGAGTGAGTGTGTGTCTTAGAGGCACTGAGCTGACAGATTGCGACAGAAGCATATTTTAGAGGCTGGTTGAACGAAGGCGCTGGACTGCATCCTCATGCATTTTCTGCCCCAGTAAACTTAGCCCACTTTACCCGGTGCTGAGGAGCTTCCCAGCACTGCCACACAAGAATAGCCAGCACCTAGCGACTAACTCAGTTGCTGACAGAAAACACTGTGTCCCGTACACTTTAACAATTAACGCTGTAGAAAGCAGGCATGCCTGTCTGCTGGCAGTTCTGCACTTTAATGAATTACTCTAGCGTGCAAACGTCACACTTGCTTCTGCTTAGATCAAGACATGCACGAGACTACATATCCCCGAAGTCCATGCAATTAGGAATCTTATTCGTAGCAGTGTGAGCATTAAATGTTTGATGACACAGCTACATATTTAATCTTTACAGCCCAGATCATGAAGGGAAATGGGTTGTACATGATTCTATTCCTAGGGGAAAATATTGGGATAGTGGAAGGGGGGAGAAACATGAAATAAAACATTTTACAATGTGTACTGAATATATGTGTTTGTTTTAATAATGGACACAGAGAATCTGTAATGGATCACTGTCCTACATTGATTTTTTTTTATTTTAACATTATCAGATCGTGATTGTGCTGACGTAGGATCTGATCACTGGGGGATAGCGAGAATAAGGGGAGTCAGGGCGGTTATGTCAGTGTTTGGCACTGCCAGCAACATGTCCACAACATGCCGGCCACATGCCAGCTTTGGAGTAATCAAACATTTAACCATTCTTCTTCTTGTTTAACTTTTATGGGGAATAGGCGAACCAGCTTACTGGAGTTGCTACATTATCATTCATTGGTTCCGAGTCTCGTTAGGGTTTTGCTTCAAACAAACAAATAAAACCAGTTTGAATGCTGTTACTTCAACCTTACCTTTTAATCATCAGTATAGGATCTGATAACCCAATCAGCGCAAGTCTCACCGCAATTAAATATGGTTGTATATAGCACAGGTTGATTCTTTATTGATCTGGATACATAACAACTCTGTTTTAATACAATACTTGACAGTTTCAGTTGATTGATAAGTACCCATTCATTTTTTTTCTATTACGAAGAGTGCATTTAAATTGTTTTGTCCAATCAACAATGCAAAGGAAATAAAACAAAGAAAATAAAACATAGAAAAGCAGCAGTCTTTATATTCTAACCGTGTTTGCATTTTCTTTGGATTGCATAATAAATTTGACTAGTTCTATTGGCGCTAAAGCTTAAATACAGAAAACCCATCCCAACTAGTATAAGTTTTCAGTAGCCTTCACAATCGTGCCAAACAGTTTTCATTCCTCAGACTCATTTGTCTACATGCAGGATGCAGCTGTGCTTATAATGCTGGCAAACCTCACAGCCCCTCAAAACAACACAACTCTTGATTCTTTACAGACAATGAATCATTATGATCCCTCAGGCATACAAACCGCAAACTAACAAAGTATGCGCACAAACAAATGCCAAGCACAAAAAGGATGCACCTGTGCACACTTTCCCATACACATGTACCTCATCCTTGTACTTCCTTGTTCTTCTAATTAGCCAACATGACCTACTCATTCTATAAGCCACAACACATATGCAAGTGTTCTCCCCAGAGTGTACTAAACCCAAGCCAGACTTCAGCTCCACCTCGTGCTGCAGGCATGGGACTAAGCTGCTTGTTATGGTACAGATGGGCCCCACACCTCTGACAGGTGCACTGGCTTCTCCACTGCCTCGCAAACCAATGCTCAACACTGGCCAAACGACACAGGCAGATTGGCTTTGTTAATATGGAGAGGAGGAGAGCCCCTGTGGTTCAGGGAAAGAAAGACGTAATTTGAGAAGATTGTCTCCACCCCCCTGATATTACTCTGGGCCATCCCTCTCATCTCTTTCAAGGTGGAATCGTGGCAGTGCAGTTTATAGTTTTACAGAGATTGACCGGTATTGATGTTCACCTATTATTCTGTATGTTTAACGTAGACACATAGGCCCAATTTGTGTGGAAGAGTATCTGCCTCTCTGTTTATATTGGCCCACTGGATAGCATTGGAGAGGGATCCACCGAGGGAGTGGCCCGATGAAGGGGGGTCAGGCAAACCCCCCCACCTTCCCCAGGGGCCAGAGCCCTTGCTGAGGTCTTTTACCAGACAGACTAGTCATGCCCCTCTATTGGTTTTGCTACACCCCCTCACCTCATTGTGAAAAAAGATGTGCTCTGACCGTCAGGGTTTGATCAATCCCAGGTTTCACTTTAGGTCAAGGTCCAGGCCCTTGATATTTACCATTTATTCAGATTCAGTTGACATTATTGCCATGGGAACAGAGGAGCTGCTAGAATTACAAGAGGAAAGGGAAGTGGGAAAGAGCAGAGGACTGGGAGGAGGGGGGATTTACTGGGGAGGGAACGTGGTGGAATAAATCCTATTTAATTGCCCCTCCAGTAGACAGCAGGGGTAATAGGACAACCACTCTGTCACTGACAAAACTCATAATTATTAATCAAGCACAGGCTTTAACATATGCTTCCCCCTTACAATCTGTATGTCTGTCACAGCCTTCCCCTGTCTTTTCCTCATCCTTTTCTGTCTCTCTTGGTTTCACTTGCTGTCTCTGCTCTTTGTCTTTTGTCCATTCATTGTCTCTGTCTTGGACAGCCGGAGGAGCAGGATGAGGTCATTAATTATATAACAGTCCGCTGGTCACCACACGCTCACCACACGCTCACATGCACCCCAACTGGTCCCCTCCATGAGCCTTTGTGTCTACGGAAGCTGTGGTCAATCAAAAAAAATCAATCAAAGTTTATTTGTAAAGTGCATTCAAAAGCAATAAAAAAAAACACAAAGATAAAGGCAAAAAGGCACATATATAAAAATGCAGCTCTCAAGGCCATGAACAAACATGTTGAGGGTGGGATTTAATAGCAGGTAGTGCAGCCTAAAATCCAGAAGTAATGGGTTCCAGAGTTTTGAGGCTACAACTACAAAAGCACAATCACTCCTGTAACTCCACCTTGACCTTGGGATGACCAGAAGTGAGTGGTCAGCACACCAATGAGAGGAACCAACGGCACCAATGAAGCATAGGCCAAAACAGCAGCAGACTGCTGCCTATTATAGCTGAAGGTCTCCACTTATTGGCTGCATACAAACAGCGGGGAGTCTTGCTGCATCTGACTGCTGCAAACCTGTGGTAGTGTATGCTGGTTTTCTGCACCAGTACTGATTTTCCTGATTGTCACTTCACCTTCATTGTCACCTGATTCATTTTTGTTTTAGTAGAGAACCAGCAGGACAATTGGACACCACTTTTACATAACTGAGTTGGACATTCAAGTGCTGAGGCTCATCATTTCAAGAAGCCTCTGGCAACACAAACTGAATCCCATCACAGAGTGCCCTCTGGTGGTCAGAGTATGGAGCATAGTCCAGTGGTGGGGGTAGAGGCCCTGTGGACAAAATAAACTGATACATATAATATTGAAACCACTGTATTTTTTATTATAGAATATAATGCAATACCCCTGCAATGAATTCTCCCATCGGCAGGAGATTTATGTTTTTATTGAAACTGTTTGAGAGAGGTATTGACGTATTTTAATGATTGCTATTGGGACTGGAGTTTGTGATGCTGTCGAACTGTACTGGGTTATACTGAGAGGTGTTCTGACTATGCTGGTCATGCCACTCATATGCATTAGGGTGACACAATATTAGGGACACATATCAGAATAACCCAATGCAGTTTAACAGCATCACAGATTACAGTCCCAAAAACAACACTTCTCTCAAATGGATTTAACAAAAATTCAACATAATACTCATTCTGAAGGGAGAATTTATTACAGGAGTGTTGCATTCTCTTCTGTGGTAAACATATACTGGTTTTAATGTTTTGGCTAATTGATGAAAATACACTGGAATTAAACAGTTACCACTGACAAACAGGAACAAGCTCATAGACAGACACATACCAGCATAGTTACAACATATATATGTGCTGCCGGGAAACTGCCTCAACAAAAATTATTACAAAGCTGTTTTTTTGTCCTTGTTTTATTTTGAAACAGCTCATGTTTAAGACCAGTACACATAATAATCACCCAACTAAGTAGCACATGTCAGACTTGTTGAACAACATTCCATGAGACTAATATTGCGGTGGATGAAAAGGGTCGGCTTCTGCTGATTATCTACTTACATTCATATGTAATTATCTACTTTTGCCCAACCCCTGTATAAATGTCAACAAGTACATTCTGTATTATATTCAGTGTACACGTTAATGTTTTAGTGCCCCATTATAAGATACTAATGTTTTACTTAAGTGATTATAATTCATTGAAATATCATTCTCAAAAGCACATTTGACCTTGATTGTGCAGTGTGTACGATGTTTGTTGACATGATCAGAATTATCTGGTGATACTGAGAGTAGTCAACTTTGCCCTAAGTGTGCTACCTTTTCACCTCATGGTGCAAAACACTGGAACGATATTTGAATATCAACTTGTTTTATTTTGGTGTGTGTTTATGCGTGCACATTGACATGTCGACGTGTTTGCTATTGTAGACAGAGCAAACAAAGCAGGTCAAGTAGAATCC
>CAAKHG010014288.1:0-21569 GCA_901007715.1 Dactylopterus volitans
AAACTGCAACCAGCCAGCAAACCCTTGCTATGAGTCATTCCTCTGACTGACTATTGAGCACATTCTCCTGAAACACACAATGTCAGCAAACACAAGCCCAAGCCAGTACTACGTAGGCTCTTCAAAACAGGAAGTGGCCTGATAAATGACAGTGCTGATGAGGAAGTAGGAGGAAGCGTCCAGAGGAGTGACTGTCAGGACCAACAGTGCGGAGGTCAAAGGTTAAAGGGGAAGAGGGTGATGCCATTGTCACAGTGACGGGCTAAAAATACCATAAATCTAGCTGTTGACAACAGACTATTCTGGTCCAAAGAATAGCTCAAAGAAAGGCATATCGAGTGAAGATTAGACACATTTGCAGGAATGTTAAGGAACCAGAACATCAGGAGTATGATCAAAGCAGAAATTATTCATAAATTAAGAGACCATTCGTACAATAGGAGAGGAATCAAACTATTCGTGTGTTAGGTGTACCTGCTTCTTTAGAACCTCAATATGAGGGATGCTGCTTCTACAGTAGGCTTCGAGGATGAGGGCAAACTGAACCGAAACAGCTGGCATGTGAATCTCTGACCTGTAGAGGGCAGCGAGAAGGCAAGGAGAAGTCGCTCTGGAGATGTTGCTCTTTCTTTTTTTTTTTATAAACAAACTCTTTCACTTTCTTTGTGATGTGAAAATGAACTTGTGCACACTTGTACGCACAGACACACATGTGCCTGCACACACCTTAAGTGCCAGAAGAGGAAGTGTCCTATCTTGCGGTTCGCCTGGGCACGCTCCAGCAGGAAGTGGGTGAGGGCGCAGTCGTAGTAAGGCTCATAGCGCAACACTTGCACCAACTGCAACAGGTACTGCGAAAGCTCTTCATTACTGAGGAGGAGAGAGGGGGAAGGAAGACGGTGTTCGATATGTTGCGGCTCCACTTTTCTTCAGTTCACAGTTAACTACAAGATGATTACCATTTGAGGCAGGTCTGGCTTTTTTAGAGGGGTGCATATGTGTTTACCTCATATCATATAGGCAGCGCACAGCATATTCTCTGACATACTGGTCAGGGTAGTTGAAGTCCAGAAGCTCCAGAGCATCTCTGGGACTCAGCTTGGGCCAAATCTGAAGCAGTGCCTGCAACTGAAAAACCCACACGCAATATTTGAAACCTTCCATGTCTTAAATTTCACTCACTCACTCTCGTTTTATCACTCTCCCTCACAGGCTTTTGGTTGTTCCGCCCGCTGCCATTTCCATTAAACTTTGCAATCTGTTTTGTTTTCATGATGATTTCCACTCAAAAGGGTTGTTTCCACTTTCTCTTAGGTGCAATGAATTAATGTTGTTCACAAAAGTGAACATAAAAATAAAAAAAATTGCAAATCAGTTCCAATTTACGCATGATTGAGTATGAATGAGGCTGCTAATATTTCAAACTTTAGAGTAAAATATTCTCTTCTAAACTTAGGTTAATCGTACACTTTTGACAATTGCATACGATATCCTTGTCCAGTATCCTTGTCTTTTATAGGTTTTAGAATTTAATCTGAATTACCTGTTTACCAGACACTCCCCTGATTTGTTGTTGGAATGTTGGTATGAAATTACACACGAGTCATATGAACTAGAATAGCTTAAAAACTTACAAGGAGATTTGTTTCATGATTATCTGTCAAAAATGTAATTATATAATGATTTTAATAATCATTAACATGTTTAAAAAAGTTTGGGTATGGCCTGACTGTCAGTTCATGGATTAAACTCTTAGTAACTCTTAGCACTCTCATCAAAGGCCTCAGAGAGGTCCAATTCACCCACTATTAACTGACCTGGCTACAAAACTCTTAAATCACACTCACACACTCAAGTCGTTTTCTTCAGTGCATGGAATTTACGGAGTGGTGTTAAGGATACACTATCCCTCTATGCTGAGGATTTGCCATATGTATCAGACCCTATCCTAAGTACACCCAACATCATCAATACGTTGAAGAAATTCACTGCATTTTCACTCTATAAACTTAACTTCAGTAAAAGTAAACGTCACCCTGTTGACTGATTTGGCTCTCAAGCTACATGATAAGGCCTTACTGTTCCACAAGTCTAGAAATGGCTTTAAATACTTGGACATTACTATTACAAGAGACATTTGCTCCTCTATGAGATAGTTAAACATGATTTGAAGAAATGGAAACTACTTAACTTATCCTTGGCAGCAAACGTGCACTCTGGGGCGCATATTGATTTTTAACAGATTCCCATACATTTTTCAATGCATCCCACTCTACCTACCTAAAACTTTCTTCCAATCTATTGATAAAGCCTTTAATTGATTCATATGGAGTGGTGAGGACCCCAGAGTATGTGGGGAACGACAACAGCGGTCTAAACTACAGGGAAGCCGTTTGCTATTACACCTGGACTGCTAATTTATATATATGCATACATTTATTTTTTATTTCTTTCTCTCTTCAAGGTGGGGGGTGTCCCTTTTTCAGTTGTGTGGGTGGGAAGGGGGTGTTGTGCACACAAAAAACAAACTTATGGAAATGTTGGGTTAAGTCCATTGTTTTGTTAATTTTCCATTGTTTACCCTACCTGTTAACATTTCTAAATAATGCAAAATTTACATGGAGAGGTGGAATTTAGCAATAAAAAACACATGAAAACAAACAAAAAAAGCGACCACATGTTTTAAAGTCATCTCTGGTACAAACTTAAACATGTGGTCGTCTGCCTCACCTGGGCCATGTCTTCATGTTTGCTCCACTTGACAGAGAGTAGCAGCTTGGGCAGTGACTGGGGGAAATTTTCTCGACAGTCGTGGCGTAGTGTCCAGATCAGATCCTTCTCATTCTCACAAAGCTGAGAAAGCGGGTCCCTCTCCATAATCTCTTTCAGCTCGATGTGGAACTTCTTTCCCCCACGGCCCTGAGAGAATCCACAGGAGGAAAGGGGGACGGAGAGCAGGCGAGGATGAATGTGGATGGATGAGGAAAGACGGAAGTAAAAGTGCAAGCCGAGAAAGTGACCACAAGATGGCAGAAGTGTATCAAAGTGCCCCTCAATTCCTCAACGACAGCCTGGAGTCCAAATCCCCCAGACAGTTCTAAAACTGAATTTTCTCTTTTAAGATCAAGTACAATATAGTGTCATCTTTAAAAGACAGGTGGTAATGCACCGACGGATCTTAACTCGCTGAGATAATGTGTACAATTCTAAGGATAAGTTGAACTAATGCATCAATTGACATATTGGAGGGTGGAGGGGGGGACACTGACTTGTGGTTGATATTAATCCATAGCTTCATAGAAGAACTACACGTTTAAGGGCTGCGCTCAGGCAAGCCCTCTACATAACAGGATTACATAACCGGCTGAAACACGCCCAGCTGTTGATTTTAGGTTGAGTAGCAGTAAGACAGGAAGACACACAAGTAATCTGATTGGAGTCTAGTTTTGAAGGCGACTGACATATTTTGCCTCTACACCCTGCCAAGTGATAACAATGGCTCCCCTTGGAAAGTAAGCAGCATGTTTTGGCGGCGAGTGTCTATGAATATTACAGAAATGAGACTGCCTGCTTATTTGTGTCACCTGGATTTAATCTGCGCTGCCCTGATGAATGCAGTTCTTTAAAAAAAAAATTTAATAAAAAAAATTGCACACACACACACACACACACGCACGCACGCACCTCCTGCTGTACATTAACTCACCATAGGTGCGCAGTCACTTGCTCTGGCGATCTCTGCAGCTTTTTCCAGTATCTGCAAAGTAAGCACCATATGAGTGAATACATCACTGCCAGCTAGGGAGCATTAAGCAGACTGAGCACACCCTGATCCTCTTGTGCCAACAGCCACCACTTCATCATAATCACTAGGAACTATTATGAGGAGCACTAAGCCACTGTGATGATAAATTCAACTGCAGTCAAAGTCTTTTAAAAAAAAAAAGGGTCACAGTGTCATCCATTTCAGACGTAAAGTGAAGCGAATGAAATAGGCAACAGATGGACAGACAGACCAAAAAAATGCAAACAGTACAACAGCTGACTGCCATCTGACCTTGTCAAATGGGGGGAAGACGATGGGGTGTGACGAGTACTCTGGGAAATTGATGTGCAGCGCCGTTGCATTCTCAGTGTATGGGTTGGTCTGAATGGTTCCGATGGGGTTCAGCATCTCTTCAAGTTCATCTGTGCAAAGCACACACCGTTGACATCTATCCACTGCATTGAGTCAATTACTGTAGAAGCTTGTTTAACTGTTTAGTTTGGTGTTAGTTATAAAGCAAACATAAGCGTGGTGTGTATACCAGGAAAGGAAGACCAGCAGTGAAGGATAATATCTCCGGTCTTCAGCTGGCCCTTGTAGTCAAACACCATGGTGTTGACCCAGGCTATTGGATAGTGCTGAGTCACACAGAGAGAAGAGCAGTCAAGGATGAGTCGAGGTTGCTGTAGAAGTGGTGTCGATATGCACAGTAAAGTTCGTTTTGTGAATAAGCCTGTTTCTTACCACTTTCCCTGCTTTGCGGATAGTCTGGTACTTGTTTGAATGAGCATTTCTGGTGGACTTCTGTTTCTTGACCTTATCCATGACGGCGTAGATGGCGAAGCAGAGGCGGGTCATGCGTGGCAGGTCAGAGACGGATATATCAAACTCCAGTGTGCTGTCTTTCCAGGTGTGATCCGAGCGCCCGCTGCTCTCGCTGCTCACCGCTGGTTTGCACAGCAGCTCTGTTCCGTGGAAGAGCCCGGCCCTCACCTGGACCTGGGCAGGTGGCCGCGGAGGTTTAGTGTCATTCTGTGCCTCAACTTTTTCAACCCTTCCCACTTTTGAGTCCAGATAAATGAGGTAATGTGAAGTATTAAAACTGCTGTACAATATTTAAAGCCATCTTTACACAAAGTGAGTGACTGTTTGGTGACATCCGGCATCTCCTGAGGTGTGCGGCAAATGTGAAACACTGTGGAGCTCTGTGGATGCAGACAAAGTAGGAGTTTACCTTGGCAGTCTCCTCTGCGTTCACCTTGCTGCCTTTGACCAGGACTATCTTAAAAGGGCTGGATACGTTCCACACACACGTTTGTACTTGCTACATGGGAAATGAGAGGAAGAGACTTGCAGTGAGAGAGGGGTATTAGCATAATGTGCTGTAAAAATATGTACTCCAACGTGCTGCTTTTCAACGCCCACACATTCTTTGCTCATACACACCATTACAAAAACAAAGTCAGGGGTCAGGCAGGTCATTCTGATGTCAAGCCAAGTGGATTTGCAAAGGTCAGCAGTCAGCAGGACAAACAGCATCACATGACGCTTAGTTTATGAACATGACTAACTGGCATACCTCCGGCTGTTTCTCTTTGTCGGTGAATTTGTGTGCAGATGAATTTAAATGCTTGTGTGTGTAATTTGACTTTTGACAGATAAGATGCCATAACAAGCAAAAACAAGAGATCTATATACAGTACCGCATAACACCCAACCCCTTTGCTTTTTTCTGAGGAATTATCAGTCTCTGCACAGGATGAGGACTCAATTAACAGGTTAATTTCCTGAAAATAAAGATTACTTGTCAGAAGGCCTATTACTGTCTGTCTGTTTCTGGTGAAACATCATCCTGTTAAATCCATAGCACCTAAAGTTGGAATGTTACTCAAATCAGAGGTCAGGGTGTTGCAGTAAAGAATACTGTGCAGCCTGAGATATGTGAGGAAAAAAAATGTTGATTCCATGTGTTTATCCGGGCTGAGGGAGAAAACAAAGATGGCATCAACAATCCCGCAGTGCTGGATTGTAGTTAGGAAGAGATTAGAGCTTAAATCAATGAGCTGATAAACCACAGGCAATAACTGATGACAATTCTGATAAACAGTTCATTGGTTGGATCAGCTTTCTTTTAACAAATTAGTCACTCTACCTTTTTAACTGACATTATCTGCTGCCTGTTTTAGGGTTACAGGGAAGTTTTGGACAAATAAAAAATTGTGATGACAAGTTCTGGCACTTGTTCTGTCACATTGTACTTACAGATGAATAAAAAAATTAGTATGTGTACTCATAGAACTGTGGTTACATTTACATGACTACTACTTTTCAGCCTCTAAGGACCCATCTCCTCAAAATTAAAGAGCACAATTTCATAAAATTATCCATAACTTCTTCCACCTGTCAACCCATCACAGCACATCTCATGAGATAGAGATTGTGAAACTTTTTTCCTCGGATCAAATCATCCAGTGAGTACAAATGTACTCATTTACAAAATGGGGAAGCAAGGTCAAATGTCTGGTTGTTTTTACTGTAAACTCACAAAAAAAAAAAAAAAAAATCTTCAAGAGGTGGAGCAGATTGCGAAACAAGGGCTCTGAAGTAATTTGATAAAAGGAAAAAGTACGACGTGCTCCCTTTTAATACGATGTTGCACTGGTAGTATTTACTGACTTCCCTAACCCCACATCACTGGGCCATGACAGTCAACCTCGGGCAATTAAAACCCCCTGGAGGCTTGCTAACCAAAGGCCAATTACACTCATGCTGACATTTAAAACGTGCGGAGGTCAAGGATTGATGTCACTGTGTACCCAGGGCCACAGATGTTTTCTGACATTGTGAATGCTGGCAGGGCAACACAGACTTCTGAGCTGCACTCAGAATGCTGACTTGTAAAAAACAGGTGGCAGTGGCCAAGTGCATGTTTACTTGGTAAACCTGAACACCTGCCTTGTTCAGTGCAGGTGAAGCAAACAAACTGTGGAGCTTTTGCTATTTTGGTGAAACAAGAGCACTGCTCAGTAAACACCGTAAGATGTTAGGTGACCGTTTTCCATTTTGCATAAGACTTCTATATGCACTCTCGGTTTTAGTACCGCTAAGAATCACTTGTTAAATTTGCTCTGAAAATGTACGTCACGTCTACCCAGGGATGATGACCACTTTACAGACAAAAGTAAATGTTTGGGGACTACTAATCCAGCTGATCAGTACATACGGCTGTGGAACGGACAAAACCACCAAAACACAGAAGTGAGATTTTGTTTCATTCACAAAGCCACACATTATGGGACTCACTGTGGGAACCCGTCTCTTGGGAGGTAGTGGTAAAGGTGGGTTGGAGGACTTGCGGCTAACCACGGCTCCGATGGCAGAGATTTCCTTGTCAAACATGGCCTTGACAGTGTTGGTGTGGACCAGGGTGAGGTGTGGAGACTCCTTAGCATGCATGCATGTGCGGATGTACTGTACACAAGAGAGGACAGGAATACTTTTTAGGTACGTGCACTTTCAAGCGTTTTTTTTAAGGCATATGTTCATAGTAGAACAACTTTTCACAAAAACAGAGGACTCGTACTTTAAAGATAGGTAAAATAATTAAGGCAGAACAGGTGAAATTTATGGGCAAGTTATAATCATACATCAAATTAAGACAGCAATAGACACGTTTTTGTTGTGGTAACCCATTATGTGGGAAATATTGCAAGGTAAATGGTTTCCTATATGCCTTCCATTTACAACACCATTCTGTCTGCCACCAGCCCAGTAGTAGGAAAGCTCAGTGTACTACATGTTCCTGAATGCAACACTAACTTGACCATTAGCTATTGCTAACAGTCAGAAAATAAATCAGTAGCCACATGGGAAACAGCACCAGCCAGAAACCTTCAATTAATAGTGACAAGTTATGGCAAAAATCTTGTCTATTGCCACTCTAACATGCACATATAAAGGAACAAAGTCAGCATCAGGTGTGTTTTTGCATTCAACGCACAAAAATCTTATCAAACACATTTATAAAGTGCAAGACCAACCAAATTTAAATGCATTAATTTACCCATAGAGGTCCCAAAAATCTGCCTTAAAGAGATAAACTGTAATATCTTATAAAACCAGTGGCACAAAAGCTCTATTTCTCTCTCCAGAGACCCAGCTTTTTGCCAAAGTAGTAATGCAAGTAGGGGTGGAAGTCAAATTAGCAATGTGGCACCTTTAAGAAGGTGCAATAGTGTAGCAGTGTAATGTACTAAATGTACAGTCTGTTCGTCAATAAATAAATAAATAAAAAACCACAGCTTCTCATTATATATATTTGTATTTTAACTGCTAAGTGAAGCCTTGAAGTTAGCAACACCTTTTCCTCTGGAGGAGATCATAAATCTCCCCTGTGCTTTCCAAGTGCAGCTGGGGTGCCAAAGTAGGAAAGATTTACACTGGCAACTACTAATCAATTCCTTCAAGCACAATAAAATGTAAAATGTCAGTGATCATAAATGTAGCAATATAAACCGGGTCTATTGTCAAAAGTATAACAGCATGAAGTAAGTGACTCTGTGTGTCATGCAAACTTTCTGGGATCATGTTGCCCTCTTTTGGTTTGGAAAGTGGAATATGAGGCACTAGCTTGCTGGCGTCCTCACAAATTACCCATTGAACCCTGTCTAGTTTAACTCATCATGCCATTAAGCCTCCTCAACCCCCAGACAAAAACAAAGTCATTGTGCGTGACTTTAAATGGAGAAATTCTTAATTTCCATGATAACAGTCTCGTAATAGTAAAGCCATCCATCATGTATGACAGAAATTCCAAGAAACAGCTCAGTGAGACAACAAAGTGTCGCACAGATAAGCAGCAGCATGAGAGAGCATGTCAGGGAACTCTCACTCTAATCAGTCACCCTCTGTTACAATACCAACTCAAATAAGATTGATCACAGAAATAATTGACATAAAAAATACATCAGGACAAATAACTTGGTTTTCTTATTCATCTTCACATGACTGTTGATTGGCTGCCCTACTTGTGCTCTCTGCTGACAGCTTGAATCTGCTTCTTTCTATGTGGAGTGCCGGTCTGGGCGAGTCACGACCACTTCTACAGCTCTTTCAATAGCTTGTTGCATCAGCTCATTATAGAGCTGCAACTGAAAACGAGACAGATCTTTTTAATATGTTGTTCTCAGAGATAATGTAACAACATAGCACCTCAACATAGCAGCAGCATCAATAAGGCACTTCCTCAAAGGTCCATTTAAGGTTATTGAAAGGTTAAGTAAGAGCTTAAAGAATGAATGTTCACCTCAAGTCACCTCAAAATCATTACTTGCAACTGCTAAGCATTCCTGACATTCCATTTCCTTAAACTTGCGTTTTCCATCGGCTACCTTCCTACCCTCTCTTCTGTTCAAAGTCAGGGAATGTGGAAAAAGCAAAACAGTGCAAAGCTACAAAAAAAAGTAATAAAAATATCATAACGCTGACTAGACACAGTAAGATAGGAAGATGTATTGAGTTATTCAGACCTGTCTCAGTTACTCCAAAGGCTGTCTAAAACTCAACTCTTTCAATTAGATATTTTAAGACATTCTGATTTTGAACTTGTTTAAGTCACACTGAACATGGTTATGACAATTTAGGGATGCGTTCGAACCTCTTCCTGGCTGTGGTGAAACTACCAATACAGGAAATTAATATAGGTAAATTACTGATGATCACAAATTCTTGATGTCCATTTACAAGATCGAGGCCCTGAAAACTCAAACATTCAACCACTTGCATCAATCCACACATATAGTGACAATCTTGTGTGGATGTTTTGCAAACAACATTAACAATTTAGTCCATTCCATACAATGTGCATGGTGACCTTGTCCACTGACCTTGTATTGACTGAGAAGGTGGTCTCCACAGAGGAACTCCAGGCAATGGCTCACTCTCAGCACGTATTGTCCCCTCCACGCCTCTTCCTCAGGCCCATGGGTGGTCAGCCACTTCCTCACGGCCACCTCCATCAGCTCAGCAGGGGTGCAGGATGATGGCACCTTCAGACTGGCTGAGTCCTGTGACAGATTGATGATTCTGTTTATCATTGTGAAAACACAAACTGTAGTTCTTGTGAAACAATCATGTCTGCAGGAATATTTTTATAGTGCTTGCACTACAGGAGCTGATAATGATTGTGGTTCTTTGAACAATGTTTTGAGGTAGCCCTTTATTTCCTGAGTGTTGGATATGTCTGATATGTTTATAATTGTGTAAAACAAAAGAGGTGTGCTGTTCGTGTTAGCCTCTAAAAATGGAACAAACACTCTAAACTTACACATCTCTATTCCGTCTCCATTATGAGCGTGAAACGCACAACAAACGGCAAAAACACAGCTCAGATCATGCTGTCCATAAGTGTGCTAACATATGCATGTCCCTTAAGTGTTCATGACAATGTGAGTGCAAACAGAAAATACCCCTTGAAGGGTTTAAATTCTCTGGGAACCTCCACAGTGGGTAGCTGCTCTCAAAAAAAGTTGTTATAAATGCCATGCCTGAAAATGCACAATACAGTGACATTAAGAAAAAGAAAAAAGCAGCCAGGCAATCCTTTACTGATAAGTGGACTAAACTGTGTCAAAAAGCAGATGGGGACAAAGACGCAAACGAACAGACTCTTGATGACCCAGCGGAGGAGAATGCTAACACATTTGCCACTTGTTATTGTTCGCCAACAACAAAACACAAGCTATACTGTAGCTGATGAAATGTACAAGACACAAGAACAGTGATTAATGCAATTAGTAATAAACACACAGACAATCCATGAGGTTATATGCAAATGTTCACTTGGACTGATCTAAAAATCATGTCCATCTTCCGCATATAACTACCATCAGTACAATATGTTCTGAGTGCCACAGCGAGGCTCACCGTTTCATCTAATTATAGCTCAGTACTGACCTGATACCTGAGATTGAATTATAACTTCCTGGAGGTACAATGGAAATGTCATTGATTAATAATTAACAGGGGAAAAAAATGCCCGTGGCTACATTGTGATGGATCTGCGGAAGTGGAAGCAAGAATCTGGTTAAAACGTAATTTGGACATTTGATGAAGTTAAAAGTGAGGGACTAAGTGAAGAGTTTAACCCACAAATTATCGTTATGATGTCACTGGAAGGAAGGCTAGCCACTGCATCTTGGTCATATTTGTTTAACAACAATAAAACACGCCACCACACTTCCTGTCTATAACATAGCTTATTGTGTAACCTCCCCAGTAAGACTTCCTGTTGCTGTCCACCTGAGCGTGGTGGCACAGATGGCTCGTCTTTGTGCATGTGTGTGTCTGTAATGTTGATCAAAGCTGATATACCCAGGTCCTGAGGGATGTGACCATCTGTTTTATTGTCAACTACCATAGTTTCTATAACAGATGCAAAGACAGATTAAGACAGACGGAACTAGTGAGATGGAAAAAAAGAGGTTAATTCTGAGCAGAGTTTCGGTCCTCTGAGCCACCATGCTAAAACGTGTGTGTGTGTGTGTGTCTGGGAGGATGGCACAATTTCACTGATAGTTTTGACCCACTTAGCGTTGTCACATGACTTGATAGTTGGGCTCAGTCACGTGATGAGCATGGAACTGCCAACTGTGAGCAGAAAGAGAGGTTGGGCCTCAGTGCACGTGCCTGCACTGGTGGAGATGCAGGGCTTTTTGTTGTTTTTTTTTGGTACTCACACAACACAGTTTTCTGTGCTGTAGTAGTGCAGCGAGTCACATTATTATTCTGAGCTCATTATGCATACAGAGATACTTTACAGAGTTCAGCTTACAAGTTTGTAATTGCATTTTCGACAGTTGTGCAAAGCAGTCACCGTCAGTGATTAAAGTACAATTGAGTTCAAAATAATAGCAGTCCAACATGACTGACCAGTTCAATACTGTTTTTGGTAGAAATTATATTACTGCATGGAAAATAATTCACCCGTGGGAATAGCAGTCATAGAAAACCAAGAGACCCAACATTCATGATATGCATGCTCTTGAGTCTGTAACTGAATAATTAATTGAAAGGGGCATGTTCAAAATAATAGCAGTGTGGAGTTCAAGTATTGAGGTCATTCATTCTGTGAAAAAATAGGTGTCAATCAGGTGGCCCTTATTTAAGGATGATGCCAGCCCATGTGTACATGCGTGTCTCTTTGAAAACCTCGGAAAAATGGCTTGTTCCAGACATTATTCAGAAGAACAGCATACTTTGATTCAAATGTTGATTGGAGAGGGGAAAACATATGTGCAGAAAATAATAGGCTGCTCGCTTAAAAGGATCTCTAATGCTTTAAAATAAAAACCAGAGAAATGTGGAAGAACATGAAGGCTACCATTTGAATGGATCGCAGAATAGCCAGAGTGGCAAAGATCAGCTCCTGGGTGATCAAGGTCGGTCTGAAGTTACCTATGAGTACTGTGACAATTAAAAAAACGCCTGTGTGAAGCTAGTTTATCGGCAAGAAGCCCCCGCAAAGTCCCACTGTTAAAAAAAAGGCATGTGCTGAAGAGGATACAATTTGCCAAAGAATACAGCGACTAGCCTAAAGAGAGATGGAGAAACATTTTGTAGACTGATGAAACAAACACTGAATTCAAGCCACAGTACACTCTGAAGACAGTGAAGCATGGTGGTGCAAGCATTATGATATGGGGATGTTTTTCTTTCTATGGTGTCGTGGGCGGGGGAGGGGGGGGGTGTTCTGAGGCAAAACCAAGAAATACAGAGGAATTGTGGAATGTTGTCAAATCATCCTAAGCTGGAATACCCGTTTACAGATGCAAGAAGTTGGTCGACTCCATGCAACACAAATGAGAAGCGGTGGTTATACAACTAAATATTAATTGTATAAGTTAGTGATTAGTTTAGTGATTCACAGGAATGCTAAACCCTGAAATCTTAGCAGTTTATACAGTAAACATTTGAGTTTGTACAGCAAAGTGGAGACACTGATATTTTTTTTAAACAGCCAAATATTCATTTTTCTCCATTTTCTGTAAAGTAATTAAAATACACATTTTTACATTACATACAAATTATATTACACTACGTATATAGTTTATCATCTATAATATATGAGACCTATCCTTCACTTCATCTCTACACATTGGCATCCAAAGATTCCAAACTCGCTGTTGACATGCGGATTGTGACTCAGATCACTGAATGACGCCGGCGTCGTGCCCTCAACCAACAGTGCTGTCAGACGCAGAACTCCTCCATCTGGACAAACAAAGGAGGGAGGCCGACATTCTTTGTGATGCTGCGTGCTGCAGTCATGGTGGGCTTTACTGAGCAGCATGAGAGCCAGGCAAATTGTTTCAGCGTCTGTCCACAGACTGTTGCTGTTCTCCTTGAGCATAATAGCTTGTAAGAATTTTGCGCTTTGCTGCTCAGACATTTTGATTGATGTTGATTTTTTTCAACATTGACATTGTTGTTTTGTGACCAGTTATGAATGAGCAAATATATGATTCCAAATCTGAGCAGCCAGAAAATCTGGAAGGAAATGCATCTGTGAAACTCCTATTTGAATTACATTTGAACCTTCTGCCAGATGTGGTTTGGATCCGATCTGCAAACATCACATTTGACGTGTTTTTGTTTTGTGGTTCAGACCTTCTAAAATCAATCTCAATATGACAAAAGTGGGTTCGGGCTTGCAGGCTGGACAAGTCATAATTCCTCTGGCCTAAAAACGACTCATTGGCTCATCTATCATCGAATCAGATATGAGGATGGCCGATGCCCTGGTGACAGCAATTAAGAGCCAACAATGAACCACAACATCTTTGATGCGTTTGGTCCTGGCCTGACCTTTTTTTTGGCGTATCGCTCCCCATCTCATTATCCCATCATTGCCATTTCTGCTGTGGGCATTGTGGTGGACAAAAAGGCACAAACGCTCATAAGACAGATGGCGTTCATGTTAAATGTGAGTAATTAAAAATGTGATGTCTTGTTCAGGCTTACGTATGGTAGAAAATGTACTGGTAGCCTCGTGCTAGAACTTCACTCATGACGTTACTTTTCCTTTTCATCTAAATAAACCGCAAACATACTTGGCCTCGACCTCCACTTGCTCAGCTCTAGCAGTGCTGGGCAGCAGACGCTCACCTGAGACTGGTCAAAGTGGATGATGACTTTCAAGTCGGCTGGCTGGTCATTGAGCCCGTCGGTGATCGCCATCCCTGCTGCACACTCCAACTGTGGAGCGAAGCAGGCCTGCAGCCATTCGGTCCATGTCATCATCTGGAGACGGTGCATCCTCTCCTCACTGAGGCGAAACATCTTACAGCGAAAATCCTTCACCTCCTGGTCATTTATGCCGTCAAGCTCATGGAGACCTACGCGTGGAACAAAAAATGCAATTCATCAATATTTAAATAACAGACATACTCAATTACTCAAACTTTTTTGAAACGGGTCGTGTGTCTCAATGTGGGATATGGGAGGTTATTTACAGGTTATGAGAACATCACTACATGAAAAGGAACTATTTCTGAAGAAGCTGGTACAGCTTTCGTTGCTCAGCGTTTTCCTCATGGCGTATTCACACCAGGAAAGTTCTTTAGTTCACTTTCTTTGATCCGGACCAAAATGCAATGTTTCTCTTTTGGTTTGGTGCGGTTCCTTTTCACATTGCAACTCCCTGAATTTGTCAACAAACCCGCATGTGTGCAAAGATCGTTCACTCACTGGAGAAAATGGTCTGCGACGGAGTAACGCGGTAAAGAAAAAAAGAGGGAAGGTGCCGGTGAAAGTAAACAGTTGTGGGGATCCAGTTGACATTCCATTCCATCTCTTCTTTTGCTCCATGTTGAGCCACGACTCATTTTTAACCAACGTGCTGCTGACTATTGAAGTTACCGTGCTGATCAAACAACATTTCCCATAATGCGTCCGAAGAAGTACATGATTTTTAGAAGTGGATCGACCTGAGGTGTGGTCGCTTTCACATCTCAAGCGGACCCCACCAGGGTTTGTTTGGACGCAAACCGAGACCACCTCTCCGGCTGGCGCTCGGTCTGGCTGTTTGATCCGCTCCAGAGTTTGAGGATTTGTATTCACAGCAGCTGAGAGGTCCTCAAGGCAGGAACCAAACAAGGCAGGTGTGGACACGCCCTTAAAGTGATCGCATGTGGCTACATGATCTCAAATTTAAAAAAAAGTATAATGCAATGTTTTAAAGCAAAGGATTAAATTTCCTTGTAAAATGAACAAACAAATGTGGGACATAATGTGTAAAAAAAGGAAGTCTCATGGGATTAAAGCAGAGAATCATCATATTCACACTAGTGCCGCCGTTTCATTGATTTTACTTTCTCTCTCTGTTCCCTGCTAACCTTTCACGTTTTGTTTCCATCAGGGTACTGCACAATACTCTCTTGGTAATGAAAACAATATGTTGACATTTAAAGCTTTTTACATTCATGTGACCCTCAGCTTTCAAAGAAGGCCTCTGGACCACATTGGCATAAGGCGTGTCTGTGTGACTGTTAAAAAAAAAAACATGACCAACCCTGCAAGGCTGTATTAGCAGATTATTACTGTGCACTGGACAAGATAGGTATGTGTGCGTTTCTCTTCTGGGGCTAGCCAGACATGCCCGTGAGGTTCCTTTACTCTGACAAAAGCCTTTCAAAGATCATGTCAGACCAAAGTGGAGCCAGGAGGGGAGAATATCAATATCATCTGAGTCGGTTTCAATTAGACTCAGAGCTTCTTCTCTCGCTCCTTGCCTCTATTCCTCCGATGAGGTCGTCCGTAATCCTCACCAAAAGGTGGACAAAATACTGAACATCTAAGTGAAAGTATAGTGTCTTAAGTGAAATTAAGTCCGAGATGGCCAAGTACTAGGTCCTTATTGAAAAGGAATATCAGAAACTTGAAAGGTATGAGACTGAAACATTAAGCTCGGACCATAGAATTTGCTTGAGCCAAAGTTGGATGTCTTAGATGTATATTTTAATGACAAAGCACAGTTTGCTTATACAGTACCTTAAGAAGACTTTAAGAGGACATTTGAGATTTTGATTGACTAATAATCACATCACACAATGAAATAAAATAAATAAATTAAAATGATAATTTGTAATGCACCGTTCTGGAGTAAATGGAGTGAGGCAAAAAATACATTTCAAGTTTTCACAACTAAGTAATCAAGTTCAGTTACTCAGTTTCAGTGAATTAACTGAACAATTAACTCTTGTGCCACATGGGACACAATTTAAAATCAATGATGTGATTTTAAACATATTCTTCAGATGCACTGATTTTCCCAGTTAATCTGATGCTCAACAAATGTATAAATGACACCCTGGACAGAGCCTTTTTACAGGAATCATCTCTGCTCCTCTAAAGAGGCCCAATCTTCACCAGATAACAGGAGGTGACAGGTGATGGAAGCCACATGAGCAGCATGTCCAGTCAGTCCTCACGCTTCTCCATCAAACAGCTGATAAGACTCAGCTGCAGCGGGAACTTTGCTCTGCTGGCTGATAGTTCAGTGTGCTGAGTCGGAGAGCTACTTAGCTCCTTGCTTTACTGGAGGAGGAGCTGCAGGCTAGTTGCGTGCAGGGAACGATAACGTCCCACTTAACTCCGAAGTACTGTTTTTAATTGGGGATGTTAAGGAGGTAGAGTGGATACATCAGTGTGTGCGAGAGCTGGCTTGTCTGTTCTTTTGACATGCGCATCAGCATTTAAACCGCTACAATTGTAAACATGAGCAAGAAATATTTTGAAGTGCTGCTTCCTTATACATCCTTACCCTTGCCAATAAGGACGCCGATTTTCGAGTCCAGCAGTCGCTCTGCTCGGCCGCAGTTGCGTGTCACCAGCTTAAGGACTGGCAAGAAAGGGCGAACGTCGCACAAGCGGCGGGTTTCATCTTCCAGTTCTTCGTGCACTGCGGCCTGGTTGACGCATTCGAACATGTGGCTTTCCATCTCGCCCAGGGCGGGAAACAATGGGAACGTCTGAGCCTGCTTCCATAAGAGCTGGAGGGGAGGAAAGGAACGGGATGAGGTTTCATTGAAGTGCTTTTTGGTCTCAATTAGTCTGAATAAAATAATTCCAACTCAGATTATGTGATGCCACAATAGGAGGTCATACGAGTTTAACTGATAACAACAAGGCTTGGCTTGTATACTCTTCAAAGACATAAATGACAATTCTAAATATATAATAACAGCATATTGTATGACGCACTGTATTGATTAAAGTGTAGGTTTCATGATTGGTAAAAAAAAAAAAAAAAAAAAAGTGATTCATGGCAACTCCACACTGATTTGTGGGTGAGTAACAGACAGAGAAAAACATGTTCACTAGCCAATCGTGGCATGATTCATGTCCCTGTGCTCCTACGGCATGATCACAGGGTTGGATGTCAAGCTGTGTGTTTGTCTGAGTGTTTTAGAGCTCTGAAGTAGCATAACTGAACATGACACATTTGCCCTCCCAAAAAATACATTCCTCAAGATCCCTCCGCCTCCACAAAAAACTGTGACAAAATGAAAAGACAAAATAAACAGATACTTCAATTATTCAATTATGTAAATCTTCTCAGAAATGAATTATATGAACACATGAATTATAAAATCATTGCAATGACATCAGCAACTTCATTAGCCTCAAATTCGCAAGCAAATGATCTTGGAATTTTCTAGGGTCGTTCGGCAAAACATTCTGAAACGGCTTTCTGGGAACTCCGATCAAATCTTTACTGAAGTGAATGAAACACTCATTCATAACACTACTCTCCTCTGCTTTCTTATCACTGTCGAGGCCAACAAATGTCATCTCCCATCTTTGAATAAACTAATATCCCCTCCTGGCATCCTCACATTTGTCCTCACTTTTTTGGTGCAACCTCTCCTGGTGCTCTCCCTCGTTTGTCCCTCGTGATATATAATTTGTCTTAGCTTTCTCTTGCTTCAGTAGATGCTCCCTTCAGGCATCTCTCACATGTGTGTGCCTGATCATGGACAGAGCAGATGCACAAAAAAGCTGCTAAAAGCAAGAATCTATGAATGTTGAAATTGAAATCACTATTTTGGTCATTTTACAGGCCAGACAGACCTTTAAGTACACACACACACAGGCTTGTTTATTTGTTATTCAGAACAACCTCTTCAGGCTTCCTGATCATCTAGTGTGTGTCAGGCATTAATTTCTCTACCAACAGAGACTGTTTATGTGTCACAGTTTCCTGGTTTTGGCTGGAGTCCTCTAAGTAGCCAATTCAAGCTTCTGAAACCAGAACATATTTATATGTGCAAACACATAACTAACACACTCAATGTGGGACATGTTTCATAAAGCAAACCAAATGAACAACAAAAGCAACAACAACAGAAATAGGCTGAACATCAGCTTGAGAAGGTTGTGCACCAAGTAACCTCAAAATATCAATCCTGCCCTGTACATGGTTTTTCAATGGCTGATGCCAATGTAAACAAGACCAAAGGGCTACAACTGCTCTAAGCATCAATAGTAAACTTCCAAGTCCAACATCCACTGTGTGACACTTTGGAAATTTTTCTAATCTTAGGCCCATCGAGTTCTGCCAAGATTTGTTGCAGTTGCACATGATGTCACGAGCTAGATTTATTGGCATGCTAAAAGCTTCAGACGTCACCTTGGTGAAAACCAGCATTAGATGATGTGTTACTGCCTGACCAGTTGTTTGTATACTTCTAAGGATACGTGAACAGGCTAAAGAGCGCACACAGCAAGCAAACATATCTCCCTCAAGTATAGTAAATGTTGATTTCTTTCTTACTTTTTTGAAGAGTCAGCTGAAGTCATGTCATTGCTAGAGCTCTCCATTCGATGCCTCTCAGTAGAATAAATGCTTTGATGTCTAATTTTAGCTCAAACCCTTGCCACTTACCAGTTTGATGTGCTGAATGGTGGCCTCGCGTGGAACATCCATCTGGATGTAGATACCAGTAGGCAACAGAAAGTCCACAGTGACCTGTGGGTGAGTGTGGCCGGCCAGGGGCGAGTGGGCCGCCCATATGTCCAGGAGGTCTGTCATGGCAGGAGGCATGGCAAGGGGCACCACACGCCACCTCAACCATAAGGACCTGTGCAGAAGGAGGAGAGAACCCACAAAAATTGTCATATTGAGCTTTTTTTTATTCAGATGCTGCCAAATGGTTCTCAAATAGGTGATCATAATGGCTGAAGGGTGTACTTGTAGGAGTAGCACAAACTGGTCTTTAAACACTTAATTACATGGGAGAAAATGAGAAAATAGCTGAGGGTAGATGAAAAAAATAACTTCAGAGCTAATAGAAAATAAATGGCGCCATGACTCATGCATCATTACCCATAATGAGCTTAACTACATGCTACATGCAAACATGTTAGCAACCTAGTGTTCTCGTCACCACAGCCTGGTGAACAGGACAAGACTCATTCAAACCTGGGGTACACCGTTCGCATCAATTCAAACTGCTGAGAAGGCACATTGGTTATGTGTGTAACTACAAGGCAGCACGTATCAAATACACACTTTTTTTAAAAAAAAATGTGAATGTCTGGAACCCAAGGGGACACCTTTTCAATAAATCAAAACAAGACAGTTTGACTATTCTGAAAAAAACAGGATTCATTCTACAAGTGAACAGCTTCTATGGTTGTTCAAACAATCCAAAAAAAGAAGCATATAACAGATATGTATTGAAAGTCATTCAGATACTATACTGCTGTATAATATCTGAATCTTATTGCCTCTATAGTTAGACGTTACACGTTGAGCGTCAACTGCAGGGAGTTCCACTGAGCTGCACAAAGTGGAAGTCCAGCTGGTATAAAATAGCACATAGCCTGGTTTCCATTTGGGCTCCCTCCTCAACCACAGCTGTACTGTCACACCACTTCCACCTGCCTTTTTCTCATGACCTCATCCTCAAGTGGCCTTCTGCATTAACTCCTCCACTAGGACACAGGTCCATCTCCATTTGGCTCCATGGCTCAATCTGCCCATTAGAAATGACAACCCTGATTGCCTATAATGGTCTTTCCCCTCTAAGTTAAGTGCTTGAGCTACTAGCAGTTGAGCTGCCGTTGTGCCACGTGTCTGAGGATGGTGCAATATCCGCGGTGCATTTGAGCCACAATCTCAGCCAATACACTTCACAAGCTATGCAAATGGAAACAATTTTGAGTCTCTCTTTGTGCTGTTCAATCTATAGACTGAACAACACATTGTTGTGTGGGATTTTTCAGTGAAAGCATGTGATAGTAGTTGCTGAAGATGAAATCAGTAAAAAATGACACACGCATGCACGCACAGAATATTAAGCAGGAGTATTTATGGATGAATTCATACAGGACACCGTTTTACTCTATGTGGCAGCACAAAAATAACATCAAAGAAGTAATTAAAATGAACATTCAGAGGCCAGACAACAGTGAGCCATTAATGTCACAAAGGTGCACAGTTACACACAAGAAAAGTAACATGACACTTGACATGTCTGTCTGCTGCATCAACAACTGTGGTTGACTGAAGATAGATGAACACAATAAGCACAAGTAGATTTGTATGCACATCGATGCACGTCTCTTTGATTAGGAGTTTCATGAATGACGTTTTCACACTAGACAGCTATAGAAGTGTCATTGTGCTGTGTTGTTGATACACTTAGTCTCTTTATCCCTCTGTCTCTATCCCTCCCTCTGTGTACCTACACACACAGACACACACACAGGTGAGTAAGGTTATAGAGGATGTGGTGGCAGACAGCCAGAGGTCTTCAGCCAGGTCCGGTTTCAGCAGGCGGCTCAGAGAAGAATGAGTGGTGTTTGTAAAATTAGGGAGAAACAGCGAGTTTCATGTGAGCACGCACACGCACGCGCACACGCACACGCACACACACACACGAGCCCGAAGGGCTCCGTCCAACATTAGCAGACGTAAGTGATGCATCCCCATGCAACCTCCACCCCACAGCTCCCCCAGGCATGCTTTGATGAACGTCTGAATTTGATGGTGCAGAGATATGAAACCACATACTGTATATGCTTTTCCCTTTTCTGTGTAAACCAACACCAAGGTTGTATCTTTGTAACCCTTACAAAAACAACTGTAATGCAATGCAACTGAGATTTCATGTCCACCGTCGCAGAAATGGCTTATTATCATCCCGAAAGCTCTCTATACTCCTCTCACAAAGCCAAAGCACAGCTGGGATGAAGAGGAAAACAGTCTTTTGTTCACATCTTTGACTGTACACGTCCTCCTTTTCAGAAATGTGCAGATGCACTAGGAAGGGGAGTGTTGCTAAACCAGAGGAGAACTAAAAGAGCACACCTGAGAGAGATACTGCTTTGCTTTCATGGAATGCCATCGACAAGCCAGGGAAGATTGGAACACAAGAACAATAACGTGCAGGACAGTCCGCCAGCCAGACAAATCATACCTCACATAACAAAGTTGAAGCAAATTGTTGCTTGCATTTGGTAGAAGTTCATCCAAATCACTGACAGGCACATGTTGTGAAGGCTTTCATGCCCCGATGCATTTATGGTTATTCAAACACTGGTGTTACTCAGCATTCTCATTCCAAAGCTCTCTCTGTCCGACAGTAAAAGGCCTGTGATGCTCTCGACAATGGACTGTGTGTCCATGCGTCTGCTTGTTTGTGTGTGTGTGTGTGTGCTGGCAGTCACACAAAACTCAACCTTACAAGCTTGTTTTCAACAATTTTAACGCCGTAAAAAGGTGATATCGCTAATATAT
>CAAKHG010014289.1:0-21321 GCA_901007715.1 Dactylopterus volitans
TATTTAAAATGAAAATAAAAAAATAAAAGTTCAGCCCAGTTCTGTGATAGTGTGTGAAGTGCAGTGTTCCTGTTCCTGCCTGGGTAGATTTTGAGTGTTATCTGTGTTCATGAGTGGAGTGAGTAGAAGTTCTCCTCGGCTTGTGGCTTCTACTCAACTACTCAACCACTGAGCTAGTTTGCCGCCCAGTGGCGGAACATGATAACTGCATGCAAATGACACACACGGGTCTAGTAACCAACCATGCGGGTCGCCCTGCTCTTTTGCACAGATCCCAGATGCGCAGCAGCGACCGCGCACATTTCTGCAGCCTATTTCGCTGCAGTTTTACATGTATGTTTAACGTGCACTTGGACCTCAGGCAGCAGTAAGGAACACATAACAGCTGAGAAATATGGAGGGATACTGCAGGAGTTGTGCAATGACGGAGCTGAATTTCAACTGGCAAATCATGCATACCAGAGGAGTGAACCAGAACACCTTGACAAATCAACTGCTTCACCTCAGCTGCAGGATTTTGACTTAGTCTGTGTAGGCTTGCGTAGTCCTGTGAAATGTTTGTCTCCCTCAGAAAAATGTTTTTCATGTATGTATATATACGTCCCGAACATCCTGCAAAATTAAAGTTCCATATCAAAATGTATTTTGCCTTTTGTTTTAATTGATAAATATCAGCATTTCTGACTTATATGTCAGTGAATGTGCAGCAAACGGTTGCTGTGCATTCTTACTCAGCCTGGAGATAATTGACATTTCCAGCAAGGACTGATTAACTGCTTGGGGAGTTTCTGATTACATGACGGAGAATTAGGCTTTGGCAAAAGGACAGAGCAGAGCTGGATGCATGCTTAAGAGGTGCAAAGGAAGTCTCATTCAGCCTGAACTCTCAGTTATGTCAAACAAAAGATATGCAGCAACAGAGCAGCTGGAGCAGCGAGGACAATGGGGCAGCAAGGCTGAGTTCCTCCTGGCTGTAGCGGGAAATGTTGTTGGCCTCGGCAATGTATGGAGGTTTCCTTACCTGTGCTACAAAAACGGAGGAGGTAAGCAAATATGACGACGACCACCTGGTCCCTTCAAACAGCTGTACTACAGGTATGCATTCTTGTAAATTCAGGTGCATTTCTGGTGCCATATCTGGTGTTTGTGATGACCTGTGGTATCCCTCTGTTCCTGCTGGAGACCACCGTAGGCCAGTACACCCAAGAGGGGGCCATCACCTGCTGGAGGAAGCTATGCCCACTGGCAGACGGTATTCTCTTCAAGTGTTGGATAGTAATACATGACTTAATCTACAAGCCATACAAAACTAAAAAAAAACACAAAAAATGATTGACTGTTAGTTTGACACTTGGATCTCTGAATGATTCCGGCAGGATAGCTGGCATTTTTCCATCCTTGTGAAAACCACAGAGCTTGTCAGTACCAGGTGAACATTGACCAAGTAACTGCAACATGAACTTTGTGACTTTAACTTGTAAGCCTAAAACCAGAATGACCACTGTTGCATTCCTCTGCCAGCCAGTCAAGTTGCAGTTTACATCCATTTCTGTCCATAACATATGTGATGAAGACCTTGAATGAATTGCATTAAATGTATAAAGAGGAGAAGAACATGCCATCACTTGATCATTTCATCCTATTGGACATTTGTCTGAAATGTTGTGATAATCAGAGCCCAAATATGTACTTTGTGATGTTACTTTGAGTGTTGGCCTTTACAACAAGTGTTGAATTCATCAGAAATTAGTGTCTGACTTAAATTTTTGTCAAAATACATTCATAAATTGATTTACTACTGGTTAAGTCAAAGCCTTAAAAGTCTGTCTTCTCAATTTGTAGAAGAGCTGCCTTTTTCCTCTCATCTCTGGTGTGGTTTTATTCATGGATTACTTTGTTGTTAGTTTTTTTCTTCTTTTCTTTTTTAAAGCAGTTTTTGTTGTCAGCCATGATCAAGTGTGCTTTGGATAAACGAAGGAAGTCATGTTTACATATTGTGCCTCAGGCATCGGGTATGGTGGGCTGCTAATCCTCTCCTACAGTTGCATAACCTACATCATCATTCTGGCCTGGTCTCTGCTCTACCTGCTGTACTCCTTCAGCTCCCAGCTCCCCTGGAGCAGCTGCAACAACCACTGGAACACAGGTAACGTGCGCAGCAACTGCAGTCACAAAGGCTGACCGGTATAACATTTGGATGATGTGCTGATGGTTTGCTGAAGTGTACAAATTACTGAACTGGAGGTATGGTGTCCTTGTCACAGAGCTGAGTAGTTCTAATCACAAAAGTTACTTGCATCACAGTCATAAAAATTGCACCTCCCACATGTATTGAAGCACAAAAAGAAAAAGTGCAGTTTGCCTGTATGGTAATGATAGAAAATGCCACATGAGATTATGATTAACATTGAGGTACCAGTTAGAAAAACAAAACAAAAACAGGAATCAGTGTGTAGTAGTTCATCGTTTCTTGACTTTTAAACATTTATTTATATTTGAATTTCATACTTAATTTTGTAACGAGCTTGAGGCAAATAGCTGAATACATTGTCCCCGTCTGAATGCAATTGGAGAGAGGCAAAAAGTATACTAAACATAAGCTAAGCCTACAGATGCTCAAGAACAATATTAGTAATGTATTTCAACTCAACTGATGTTATTTCAGCAGTCAGTTTTATGGAAGCCAATGAAGGTTTTGTAAAAAGCAAGTGAGCATCAAATCCGAGGGCTTAGCATTTGAAGCATTACACAATGCACTTAAAATGTAATTTTGTGCATGGCAGCAATTGAGGGTGTGTCATCGTTATGCTGCTAATTTCATTAGCCAAATCAATGATGGTCAGTTTAGGTTGAAATACAGTTGCTATGCGGTAAGCCCTTTTCATTGCAGAGATTTCAGCTGGTAAGTGCAGGAAAACAGCAGCTAAACACACACATGCAGATTACATTTTTTGTTTGTTTGTTTTTAATCTAAATGAGTCTAACATGTCAAAAAGAGAAAGGTCTAAACAACATAAACTGATAATGACAGGCGTTATCTTGCTCAGACGTTTCATATTAACAGTGGCCGCCAATGTCTTTAAATGCTGCTATCTCAAGATCACAAGATGATTGTTCTGTCATCTCAAGATAAAAAAAAAGCTTCATCCAAATAAGCCTGCTAATTTATCGTGTTATCCCGAGATAACGGAGTAATTAACTGTTATATCGAGACAATGACATTTTATGAATGGCAGTTCTTGGCTCCCATTCGTTACGTCCTTGTTGTTAGCGATAAATGGGGCATACATTTATAAAAGCTGCATAAAATTTTGTCGTGCATTTCACTATTACCAAGATTACAAATTTACCCACATTTTTGAATCACATACCAATTATTGCCTGCCCCCCCCCCCACCCACCCCTCCTCGCTGTTCAAACAGAGAATTGCGTGGACTATTCAACACAAAATTACACCTACGAGTCGACCAACCAGACGGCTGCAACCTCTGCCGCAACAGAATTCTGGGAGTATGTCTGCACACACTGAAATGATGCCTACAAGTGTATTATTTTTTTTTCCATCTGCCAAGAAATTATTTTGAATGAAAACTTAAAAAAAAAAGTAAGATACTTTTAACTTGGCATTTCATGTAAGAAGTTTTGTGAATCATTGTTGCTCTTCCTGTCCATGTAGACGACGAGTGCTGGCTATCTCGGGGGGGATTGAGGAGATAGGCAGCATCCGGTGGGAGGTGTTGCTCTGCCTCATTGCTATGTGGGTCATCTGCTACTTTTGTGTTTGGAAAGGGGTCAGGTCTACAGGGAAGGTATAGTTAATAAACCCCAAAGCTGCATTAGATGTGTAACGTTCGATTTAAATCCATTAACAGTCACCCTCTCCCCCCCCAGGTGGTGTATTTCACTGCAACCTTCCCGTACGTGATGCTGCTCATTCTTCTGATCCGGGGACTCACTCTTCCTGGAGCTCTACAGGGAGTGGTGTTCTATCTTCTACCTGATCCCTTGCGACTCGCAGACCCTCAGGTAGAAGTCCTATCGGTACTATGACACTTTGATAAAAGTGTGGGTGGACAGATGTTGGTGGATGTGTTTGGAACAGGTATGGATGGAGGCCGGGGCACAGATCTTCTTCTCGTACAGCCTGGGTGTGGGCTCCTTGGCTGTGCTCGGCAGCTACAATCCCTACAACAACAACTGCTACAAGTGAGTGTTTGTCAGTGTGACAGATGCGCCTGAGAGCAAGGATGTGCAATTATGCCAAAACAAAAACTGTGTTTCTGTGCTATGCAGGGACTGTTTATGGCTGTGTTTGCTGAACAGTTGCACCAGTGTGGTAGCTGGGTTTTCAGTGTTCTCCGTGCTGGGATTCATGGCTCATAAGCAGGGGGTTCCCATTGCAGAAGTGGCCGAGTCAGGTAAAGATGGGGGCCAGAGAGTGCTGCGCAGCATCACAGCATTCTGGCATCTTGATAACAACAGTTGGTTAAAAGTCCTGTTGGGTGGGATTCTGAGGTCTTAACCTCAAATGATGTTGACTGAGATTTTGAAATGACATGGCCTTCATCATATTGTGATTTCGAACGTAACGTGAGCTAAACTACAAATGTAGGAGTTTGGCAGCCTTGTCCAAGAACTGAAGTCTTTGCTGCTTTCTTGTCAACAGCCACAGACACTAGGAGTCAGTGTGAGCAATCAGATTGCTTGAATTACGAGGCTGGTATGCAGTGGAACAAATTGTTTGGACCAGCGAGCAGCCTAAAACTCACGCTGGAATCACTGCTGACTCTGACTGGCAGGTTATGGGTGTCATCTAAGGACATGCTGGGTGTTCTGGGCTTCTCCAGCTCACCAAAGTTAATAGTTTTCCTGTTAATGGACAGGGAGTGCTGACATTAGTCTTACTGGTATTCTTATTTCATTTCATTTCATTTCATTTCATTTCATTTCATTTCATTTCATTTCATTTCATTTAATCACCTTTCTTTGACCGCTATTAGTGTTTTTATCTCTCAGGGAAGAGCAAGACTCTCGTCTTGTCTTGTCTCTCTTCCCTTATCTGGTTCCGGGTCGCAGGGGCAGCAGTGGCCTGCCGTCGGATCCACATTGCACCAGACCCATATGATTCCTCCTGCAGGTGGTGGGCCTGCTGGAGGACGGACCCATGTCTCTGCCTCAGGCCGGGCCTGACTGGACCCCATGGGTGAAGGCCGGGCCACCAGGCACTGGCTGACGGGCCCCTTCCCCAGGCCTGGCTCCAGGGTGGGGCCCCGGTAACCCTCTGGGCAGGACACACTGGTCCTTTGATGTTTGTCTTCCCATATACGACTTTATGGACCATTCTTTGTCTCACCGTTCCCAAGACCAATTTGTCATGGGAGACCCTACCAGGGGCTGCTGCCCCCAACAACATAGCTCCTAGGATCATTAGGACACTCAAACCCTTCCACCACGATAAGGTGATGGTCCACATACGGGGAAGAAGAGCAAGACTAAAAACTGCAAATGATCATTGAAATAAAATTGTTTTCAGCAACTTTGATACCTAGTTGAAGTGTTGAACCTGTCCTCTACATATGGTGTAACCTCGAGGGAACATTCACTACTCATGTACAATCAGTGTGGATGGTAAATGTAGTCAGTTGAAGCAATGAATTCCAAAGAATGTGCCAGATTGACTTGGAAAGCTGAGTTCTCCTGCCGAGCGCTGCAAACAGTGCCTGCATGTACCAGGATGGAGGCAATGCCCGCAAGATATTGTTAGATACTTCTAAATCCTACCCAGCTTGCAGAGGTGGGTGACGGCGTGTCCGGCTGAGGGTTTTGCAGCATTGACTCAGAGGGGGGAGATGAGAAATCCAAGCTGAAATAGCATGAGGTCCAAAATGCACCTCTGAGCGCCACAGGAAGTCACTCCTGCCTGTGGCCATCACACTTTATAACTCCTCCCTCTAAATGCCCGATGCTCTGATCCAAGAGACTGGACTTATCTCAATACATGTGCTTATTGTATCTACTTTCTACATACTGTTTTATGTCTATTTCTCTATTTTATTGTTGTTTCCTATTTAGGCCTACCGTACTTATCTTTATACTTATATTCTTGCATGGAGCATCTGTATCAAAAGCAGTTTCCCCAAGAGGATCCATATAGTATTCCGATTCTGGTTCTGAGCTCTTTCCGAACTCTGGTGATGCCACTGGTCACTGACAGAATTTGCAGCCATTTCTCTGTCGCAATAGCACACATGGTGGACTCTAATGCTTCGGATGACTATGGCTCTGACAGTGTAGAAATCATTCTGCCGGTGTTTGCTAGGTCCGGGCCTGGCCTTCATTGCGTACCCTCAGGCTGTGGCCCTGATCCCCCTGCCTCAGCTCTGGTCCATCCTTTTCTTTATCATGCTCCTGCTCTTGGGCCTAGACACACAAGTAAGCTGCACATTCACACTTTTTCTCTCTTTATTTATTTATTTTTACACATTTGCATTCGGAAGGGTAATTAATCTGATTTGTATTTTCTACGCACAGTTTGTTGCCATGGAAGTGGTGATGACCTCCATCACAGATTTGTTTCCCAGAGTGTTGCGAAGAGCAGGCAGGCGGGAATTTCTCCTCCTCGCATTCTGCCTCTTGAGCTTCTTGTTCGAGCTTGTCATGATTACCGAGGTGTGCATGCAGTGTCTAATTTACATTAAGTGTATATCACCCTGTTCTGGCAGTGAAAGACTCATTCACCCTCAAAGTGCTTGCGGTTGCCATGTGCAGTAAAATAAAATAAACGCTTTTTTCATGAAATCTCTCCGCTGTCGTGCCCAGGGAGGAATGTATGTGTTCCAGCTGGTGGACTACTACGCTGCTAACGGCGCCTGCGTCCTGTTCCTCTGTGTGTATGAAACTCTGGCACTGGGATGGATATTTGGTATGTAAGCTGTTTTAAAGGCGAGTGAGTGCTGGACTGCCATAAAGTTGAGGGACTGACAAAAAAATAAAGATCAAAAACAAAACTAGTCATAATTAAAGCAGGCTGAGATAGCCTGACCTTTTTCCCTTGAGTGACTTAAAGACATTAATGCCTACATCTCCCATTACTCAACCAGAAGCATTTTTAGATAGTCGCTATCTGGTAAACACCCACATCTTTCACACCTCACAACCTGTCATGACTTGTCATTTATTGTCATCCTTTAAAGTCATTTGTAAACACCTGATCATTAATTTTCTAATATCATCACACTCGTTTCCTATCCAGGGGCAGATCGGATATATGGCATCATAGAGGACATGACAGGAGTGCATGCTAACCCGTTCTTCAAAATCTGCTGGCGCTACCTGACGCCGTTGGTCTCACTAGTGAGTTGGACTGAAGAACTTTAGACTTAAACTGTCATGAAGCACACACACACACACACGCACGCACGCACGCACGCACGCACACACAACCCTCTTTTATTTCTGCAGGGCGCATTCATATTTTCTTTAGTGGAGTACAAGCCTCTGACCTTCAACAACTGGTACGTGTACCCGGTCTGGGCCTACGTGTTGGGCTGGTTACTGGCCCTCTCCTCCATCCTGATGGTGCCAGGAAGGGCGCTGTACAAACTGAGCACTGGAACCGGGACCCTCAGTCAGGTGGGACAACCGTGTATCTGACCGTGGCGATGAACTGACGAAAGGCCTGGCGCCATCGCTAGGCAGTATTGCAAAGTCCTCTGTCTGATGAGGAGGTTGCACAGCTGCATTTTGAGAAAATGAATAAATTAAACAAAATCATCAATCAATCATCCCTCCATCAAGTGCTTTTTGAGACCCTCAAAAAAGGCAATTGTTAAAGCTCAGTTCATGATTCTTATTCGCTTCTAAAATTAACCATGAGTAAAAACACCTACCTACTACACAGAATTTGAGCAAGTGCATGTGAAAAGTATTCGGGCAACGAATGTGCTAAACTTATTTTATCGCCATGACTTGTACACTCTTATATGCTTCAAGAAGCCCGGCATGATGACTGAAGTTTTCTTTGAAATATAAATATTTTTAGGTGACATTTTAGTTGCTCTGACGTGGGATAGGATGCTTTTGAAAATCAAAATGTCTTTTTAAGTTTGTTCATCGCCTTTTGCACAGAAAACAATCAACAAACATCATTTCCCAGAGTACAAACTTCAGTCTCGGCGCGTTGTGCCAGTATGAAGGATCTTACTGAAAAACAGCCAGATGGAAACATTAATGCTGATGCAGACCTGCACAACAAAATACGCAATAAGCATGTTATGCAACCACCTCGCAAGATAATAAAGTGTAGTATGCTGGAATGTTACTGATGAACATTTATTTTATTTTCTCAGCGTTTGCACCAGCTGTGCTGGCCTGAGCTTCCTGACACCGACTTCTCACTGACCCATAAGTCAGAAGTGGTTCTGGAGCACAGTGACCAGGAGGATGTGGAATGCTTCACCAAAGCTGATTTTGTGTGAACAAGGATCTTCCTTCAACTCTGTAATAACTGCAAGATTTTACTCCAAGTATAGTCATAGTTTCTTTGCATTTTTTTTTTTTGTGGAAATTGTAAAAGATGCTTGGTCTTATTAACAATATTTCACAGTAAAGTGATCAAGGATCTAGTGCTTTTGCTGTTCTGTTGTTAATATTGTGGTGTACGAAAACCGTGCAATGCAGCTCAGCTCAAGTAAAATCACTGTAAATTCATCCATCCTGTAACAATAGCGGCATTAATAAAGCACAGCTGTCAGTGACAAACTGACGGTGGAGGGAGTGGCCGATTTTAACATTTATTCACTCTATTTGGAGAGTACACAAACAGGACAAGAATGCAACTTTGAAAAATAGAGCATAACAGAGGAGCAAGAATCAGGTGAAGAATGGGGGAAACCAGGAGAAAATTTGCCACAAGGGATTTAAAATGATAGATGTAGAAGAATGAAATAAATAACCATCCTAAATGTGCCATATTTTGCTGTTTATAAAATTTTTTTTTTCAAAGGTCTCAGAGGTCTCTTGATCAGCCATGACATGACTGTATGGCCATTACATGTATACCATAGAATACAATGCAACAGCATTGCAATAAATTCTCCCTCCAAAAGTTTATTGTTGATTTTCTCTTGAATCTGTTTGAGAGAGGTGTTGACATATTTTAATGACTGTTATTGGGTTTGTTGTTTGTGAAGCTGTTGAACTGTGCCGGGCTATACTGTAAGGCTAATATTTCGTTAACCTGATGCGTATGAGAGGGATGACCAAACGTAAACGTAAACGTGCGTCTGCATCGTTGGTCTTCAGTCATTTTCTATTGGGGTTGTGTTTGGTTAGCCATACTGTTCTTTAGCTTCCCATCACCCCGTCACAATATCATGTGAAGAATGTTGCAAAACTACTCATTCGCCTCAGCTTGTCCACTGTGTGAGTTTTTAATTTCACATGCTTTACATTTTGGTGCAATGTTGGCATAATTCTGTACTTTTAAATAAATGCTCGTGGAAATTTAGCAATGGTGCCTACAGAGAATGAGAATACAAGCTGCATGGAAATGCCAAAGGTAACACTTTCATTAGCCAAACTAATTTGACTGATTACATGTTCCATTTGTCAGAAACCATGAAACTCGAGTTTACAGCTGAGAGGAATCAAGTACTGTTTAATTAAAATCTATGCTTGTAGTCAGTGAGGTTTCAGGTCATGATATCAATGTGAAAATAAGTATGCAAGATTCGATACAGTCCTGCTTCACATTACTCGAGTAGGCTTAAGTATTGCAACACACCACAAATGGTGAAACACAATCCAAACTGGTGGATTAGATTTTGAGGACATATTCTTTTCATCAGCAGACAGTGTGCATATTAAACATAAATTCACAGGAGACATTTTTACAGATATTGTGACGCATTTATTGAGATCATTAACACATGGCATGCTGCAATACCCTGACAAATTTACTGATCATATGTGATCATGGAAAACTGATTCACTGGATCCCTATGAGAATAAAGTTTGAGGCACATCGCAGAAAAATGTGTGAAGAGTCAGCTGATGAGGGAACATTCCATCCCGCTCTTTGTTACAATTGTGTAGGAGATGAGAGTCGTAGTTCCAGCGTTGAGGTGTTTGCACAGTTTCCTGTATCTATCATAATTTGTGTTGAAACTCTTACAACATGCAAGACCAACCCTGAACACAACATGCACATGATGAATAATAGACTGCGACGCTCACAGGGTGTCAGCGCAGTCTTCACTGGGTTTGTTCTGCATTCTCATCTCATCACTTTTGAAGAAACGTTCGCCATCAGATGTTCCGTTTGTGGTTGCGCAGCATTTTCAGCCAAGCGGAGTCTTGAAGCACAGGAAAAATAAAATGGAAGATGTAAATAAATAACAGAAACTCTGGGCCACACACCCTCACAAGGTCACTAGAGTTTCAAATGAAAGACGGGACTGTGGAAAGCCTCCAGAGATGAGGTCTGGTGGTGGAGCTCAGTTTAGCGACTTCTCCAGCTTGTAGAAGGCAGGGAATGCACAATAAAGTACAAACGACAAATGGCTGTATATGTGATGAATTTCTAAACCTAAAACAATTAATCATTAGGTGTTGTTGCCTTAAAAGAACATTATTGATCGCTCATTAGAAATTTGCATGTGTGGTTTTGATACTCTGCCTCCATTTATGGAGGTTTTTACAGTCTTTGGTCTTGCTGATCATCTCCGGTTTCTTTGAAATTCCCATGATGCAGATTATAGACATTTATTTTCAGTTAAAAAAGGCCCAGATGTAATCAGAATCAGTATCAATAGTCTGAGCATTACACTGTAACGGCACACCAAGTGTGTTTGATGTGTGAGGCCTCGTTCACAGTTTGTCTTGACCTGGTCTTCTCTGAGTAACGAATCCAACAGAAACTGTTTAGCAGCTGTTTTGGGGACATTTCCATCAAAAATAAAAGGTATCCACCTGGATTTCAAGTCTCCTTGCCTTCATTGGTGCAGCCAGCACCAGAGCAGCCACCGGGCTCTGCTTGGACCTTTGGCCTTGTGTCTTACCAGCATTAGCGAGGACAACAATAATGGCAGCGGCGAGGTGGGCCCGTTCGGACTCAATGGGCAGAACAAACACCAAGCGCAGGGAATGTCTGACGACTACAAATGATGCTTAAACCCTGAGAACCTAACAGAAGGAGCACAATTTGAACACGGTGTTTTAATGTGCAGGAAGGAAATGGTGCAGCAGGGTGCAGAGAGCAAAAGACGCTCATGGTAGGAGGGTGTGTAGGCATGCGATTGACATTCTGACGGAAAAACTGGATTTTGGACAATATGGCCTTTTTAATACTTCTTGACAAGTTATGGGTGATGGAACTACAACCTTCATCTACGTCACCCTGATGGAATTTACAATGTAGTGAGGAACAGGCGTGGTTATGTAAATGAGACACACGCTGTACCTGCCACAAAAGATATTGGATTAATCCACCATGTATTGGCTGCTACGCGTGTTACATGTAGAGCATTTGCTCTCCAAGACCTATTAACATATGTGCTGCTAACTTGTGTTCATTTCACTTTAAGATTTGTGTGTGTGTGTGTGTGTGTGTGTGTGTGTGTGTGTGTAGGAGCTTCAAGTCTGCTGTGACAGCTGTGTTAGGCTGCAAACATGTCATTTAGCTGCTAAAACCATTTAACACACACCTAGGAGTTGATTATACCTTCGGTGCCACGAGTTTCGCAATAGAAACCAGAACTACAGTCTGTGCTTGCATGAAATGTTTTCTATCATTTGTAAAATTGGTATTGTTGCTATCTTTTTTAGTCATGTTAACTTCTGCGACATCATCATCAACACCATAATTCCTATTTTGATTCAGTTGAATAACTAGAATTACTGCTTGGTGATTTCATCTATGAACTATTTGCAGTTTACACAACAGCACATATAGTGATGATCTGGAAGGAATTCAAGAATCCTCTCTGGCATTGAGTAGTGCTATGAGAGTTTTTGCACGACACTATGTCAACGTTGAGGTGAGCTGATGAACATAAAAATAAAAAATATTTAATCCAGTTGAACATTTAGGACTTTTGTAATAATGAGTGCATAAATTCTGGACCAAAAATATGTTTTTGAGGTTAGTGACTTTTACCTTTTACCATTAAAACTCTACGCAGGTCATCATCAACGCTATATGGATGTTTTGACGCAATTTTTAAGAATTCTGTAAAGGTCTTGAGATATTGCGTTCACAAGAAGGTGATGCACAGATGGATGGACCAAAAATGCAAGTAAAACGTACACTGGAAAACATGTAAAATTCTAGCTAGCGAAATAGTGAAACAGAATTTTTTAACCAAAGAAATAAACTGGCAAATAATATGCAGCACACCATTTCTAAGAGTCCCTCCAATGCGACAGAAAGGGCAGTTTTCTGTGTCACTATCAAGCTCACTGGACAAACTGGGAAGGGCATTATTTCCATGGCCTGCAGGAGGGGGAACCAGTCAAGCACATAGATGTTTTTCTCACATTTGTGGTGGCACTTTTCAGTTCCCATAGTAGCAGCTGCAATCAGTGGAAACCGCCATAATCGGAGATTTGGTTTAGAAACATTCACAACACACTGAAGAAGTCTGCTTTTCAAATATGGCTTTATTTAAATACTCTAAAATTGTTTGCATGTATAAACCACTTAATATTTCAGAAACGTGTGCACTGTTGCCCATGCCTGTCCTGAGCACAAGCACAGACAAAACCATATACAGTACATACCACATGCATAAAACCACTGAATCAACATACATTTAATAATATGAAACATCCAAACTCTCTCAACCTCACAGTGAAAACTGCACCATCTTTGAATAAAACAGATGACCACATAACACCAAGCGGAGCCTTGGTGAAAAAACAAGATTACAAAAAAACAAAAAAACACACCATGAGTGAAGTGAAAACAAAGCTCCTTCGTGACGGGAAACATCGTAGCTGAGACGCAGAGCGGAACACGCGCAGTCTGTGTTGGAGCACTTCCGTCACCATGCGGCATGTGCCGTTTCTGTGACGCGAGTGCACGTCTTTGAACCAAGTAAAACGGCATGAAAACCTGCATGACAATGTGCTCTGGCTGTGGAAAACATGTCAAGTGAAGTTAAGGCTTTTTTCCCCCCCCGAAAGTATATGGATAAAAGGCTTTGCAAAAGTTTGGTGATGAGCAGCCTGTCTGCCCCATGAAGCTCCAGGTTGAGCCTTGAGCACCATCAGCTTGGTTTTAGCCATTTTCCTAGGAGGCTTTATGTTGTGCAGCAACTGGAAGTATGGCGACCTTGTTCCAACTGCTCTCTCTCGCGCTCGCTCTCTCTTTTTCTTTCTCTCTGCCCCTCTCTCTCTCTCTCTCTCTCTCTCTTTCGCTCGCTCGAGCAGGTAATCAGAAACCACTTTTCAGCATTAATCAAGCAATGAGATGGATTTCTTCACCCCACTCCCCACCTGCCCTCAAGTCCCTGAATGATGATTATGGTCTGAGGTGAGAGAAAAAAGACATACTGTGCTGATAATTTACACTGGAGTCGTCAACAAGTGGCACCACTTTGGCTGCTGGAGAAATGTGCAAAGTAGGTGCTGAACTCAAGTCTTGGTTAGATTTCCACTGAGCGGGGATGAACCATTAAAACCACACACAATAACCAAATAAAACCAATAAACTCACAAGTTTCTGGTTCTCTGCTGGCTAACCCTGAGTACGCGCTCCCTTTCAAAGGCACTATGCGTTATGCTAACCGGTAGAACTGTCCGGAGGCATGTAGGTGACTTTCTCTGAGGATTCTTTACTGGCATTGAGCTCCCTGCATTGTTCTGTGTGAGACTGCTGTGGCACAGCGCAGCGCTGGCCTGGATCCAGCTGGGCAGAGAGAGAATGAGACTGTTGCAAGTCTGAATTCGCGGCGGCCATCGGCCCGTCGGCGTCTCCTGTGCTAATACTCTCTGGTTGGCTGGCTGAATCTGGATGAAATGGGAATTGCAAATTCTGCTGGGTTTTGAGGTCGGGGTAGCCGCCGGACTCTGCCATGGCCCTGTGCAGCTCTTCCCAGGCCGCGACGCTGCTCGTGGCGCGACTGGAGCTGCAGGCGGCCTGGCAGAGTAGTTCGGTGTGCTGGCGCAGCTGTGCAATGTCCCGCTCGGTGGCAGTGCTTTGGCGCATCAGCTCTTTCGTACGTAGGGTAATGTCCAACAGACCCGACTGTCTGAGGGCCTCCACTGTGTTGAGGAAACGGCTGTTGCGAGGACTGCTGACACCATTTCTCTGATGCCCTTTGCTTGTGGGGAGAGGGGGGGTGGTGTTTGTGCCGGACAAAGACGGGGGGCCTGAGGAGGAAGCAGTGAGGCTGGAGGATCGTTTATCTCTGTCTGTAGAGGAGCATGGCTGCGCAGAGCCCGAGACTGCTACTTTGGGTTGCTTGTACAGGTGCGGCTCGAGTAGACTCCTGCTGGCAGGTTTGTCGTTGCTCTTGAGGTCTGTGTACATCCTCTTGCTCAGATTCTGGGATTCATTGTTCACAGAGGACTTATCAGGTGGCTTTTTGCCAGGGTGTGGTGCAATGCGCGGGTAGGAATTGAGAATGGGTGAGTAAGTTATTTTCTTCCCCGTGGTGTTTGTCTTCCATGACAGAGGCTTGTGCAGGTGGATGGTGGACGGCATTGAGCCGGGTTGCTGGAAAAGGATCATATGGGTGGCACCAGATCCACTGATTGCACTGTTTTTATTTCTCCAGAGCAACTGGCCTCTTTTCTGGATTACATCAGGCTTGTGAAGGACAAAGAGAACAGAGAGATGATTGAGGGAGATGAGGGTGGTCAGGGAGGTCAAGGGTGGTTATTGGAGGGAGACATATAATTACAAAGGAATTGAAAATTGACTCAAAATGAATCCTGGTCGCTGGCAGTTTCAATACGAATGTTCATTTAAGTATCAAAAACATTTCTGCGTAAGCTGTGGCGGAGTTGGATCAGTAAATCTGGAAAAACTGCTCTCTCACATATGGGTATAACAATCAACACACCCACTATAATAACTGGGGTTGCTTAAAGATGCAAAAGGTCAGGCAAGAGTGCTTAAATACGTTCATGCTCAAATGAGTCGCCCTGACCTACAGTGCGTCTATGCTATGACGTGTTGCTCTGCTATTGTAGCTGCACTCTGCAGCACTACTTAATGTGTTGCAATGTCTTTTGAAAGGGAACTCCTATAATCACTTTAAGTACCATTTTTCTGATGATGTAGATAGGCTGAAGCTCATGGCCTGCTGGCACCACTGTGGAATTCCCAGGGTTTCTTTGCGCTTGGCTTTGGCCAGACTGAGAAATTCCTGCACCATATCTGGACTGGCTTTTGTTGTTCCGCTGGTCCTCCACATCTGTTTGCAGCCACTCTGAGCTATTGTCTGCAAAAATGAAAGATAAAATGACAAAGAATTAAAAACAAAACAATGATAATTTTGCAGGAAGGCCACCACTCTTAATATGAGGAGATGTGGCAGTCAGAGGTGAAAAAAGAAAGATAAATGAACAGAATTCGGATTGTCAAATCATTACCCAGAAGATTCATGCATATGAAAGTTCTGTGGAGTAGTTTAATCTGCAAGTGTTAAGACAATTGTTGGTTATCCGTCCATAGTATTGCAAATTCAAGCCAAATTTCATAAAATCAACAAAAGAAAATGCTTATGGAGTTTCCAGCCACAAGAGCTGTGGAAATATTTGGAGTTGCTTCTTGCTCTATGTCTTCATTCTCCAGCTGCCAGTACGCCACCGCAGTTGGCGAGGGTGCATTAAGGAGGGCTTTAGCTTGGCCCCCGAACACCTGACGCTTCTCGCTCATAGAGGGATGTTTCATACTGTCCCACTTGCTTCTCAGAAGTTGCCACTTTGTCAAAACCTTTGTACAACACTTGTTTCTGCTGCTTTTAGCACTAGTGATGCTGCAATCATGATTTTTCCATTTCGATACGATATGACAGCTTCTAAATCGATCCGATCCAATAACGATACAATTACCGATCTGATATGCACACTTTTTAAGTATCTCTGTGCTGTCTGCTATCTGGCAGGCAGCATACTTTTATATCATTACTATTTATTTCTGATTTTGTAGTCTGGAGTGTAAAAAAAGGATTGATGAACAGATATGACTCGAACAGAGAACATAACCTCCCCAGAATAATTAAAAAAATAAGTCAAGTTCCACAACAGTAGGCAGGTTATGAAATACACACTTGCTCATTTATTAAACCAATGGGTTCTCTTAACAGCAGCATCAAATAAAATAAAAAATAGATTAAAAGACTTTGGCTTGTGTAACAGGTTAAGACAACATAGACATACTGACGTACTGTATGTACGACTACTGACACACTTCTGTAACAGAGCAGTAACCTGAACAACAACAACAGATAACACTCTGAAACAATTAACTGGCTGCAGTGCATATAAAATAATAAAGTGCTTTACTGTCTTCTGAAGTCCCAAATAATAAAATAATAATAATGATTCACAACCTGTACTTAAACTAACATTATTGGCCTTCGCTATTAATTCAGCCAGGAAACCTCGCACCTCTTTATGGAGTCTTGGCATGGCTGTATCAGTGAGGTAACTCCAACTGGGCATTTTGTAACGAGGCTCTAGTTGCTTCAGTAAGCACTTAAATCCGACATTAGTCACAAACGACAATGGCTGATCATCTAGCATGATAAACTGCAACGTGCTCCGTTATAGTTTTGCTATCTCTTTGGAGTGCTTCACGCCTTTCCAAGGTCTCCTCCAATGTTGGTTGTTGTGCTTGGGAGCCAGCGTGTGGCCGCTTTTTATTTTTTTTGCGCTGCTTTTAGATATTCCTCATGTATCTCTGTGTTGACCAGCGAAATGATTAGCGAGGTTGGTAGTGTTGGACTTTTCCATCGCATGGAACATCTTTTTTGCACGTTTTGCACTGTGCTGTTGGGTTGGATGACTTTGCTAACTCAAAAAACTCCCACACAGCTGACATGTTTTCTTCTTTGTGACTACTGGCTACTCGTTGCTTCCTACCAGCAGCCAACGCTGTTGCGATCACGTGGCCTCTACATGCTGGATTCAACGTGCAGTTAGGAGGAGGGCAGTAGTGGAGCGCGGACTGCTGGAACGGAGCGCTTTTAAAGGGGCGTTTGATCGGTGATTTCCATCCGATTCCGATCCCATATCCGTGTTTTTGCTAATTGTAACGGGTGGTTAATTGAGTAAACTGTTGCTTTTCTATCGGCCCAAACCAGTCAGGCCACTCTCCTCTGACCTTCAGCATCAACAAGGCATTTTGGTGACTGCTCACCGGATATCCTCTCTTTTTTGGACCATCCCAGGAGATCAGCAGCTGTTGAAATACTCAGACCAGCCCATCTGGCACCCACAACCATGCTACGTTCAAAGCCACTTAAATCGCCTTTCGTCCCCATTCTGAGACTTGGTTTGAACTTCAGCAGATCGCCTTGATCATGTCTACATGCCTTAATGCATTTAGATGCTGCTATGTGACTGACTGATTGAAATATCTGCTTGAACAAGCAGCTGAACGGGTGTACCTAATAAAAATGTTTGGTCAGTGTATATTTACAGTACACTGAATATTAGGCTCAATTCCGATTCTTATTTTCATCCCTACCCTTACCCCTTAACCCTCGCCCTCGCTCTACGGAGTGTCAAGTGGTAGGGCTTGGAGTTTTCCCCCTAAGAAACGGGACAACCCTCGGCGGTCCCCATACGTCACCTGTAGTCGCCCGTGGCGCAGTAAACTGACTGCGTGGTTGTTACCGCGGTTCACCGTGCCGTCTGCAGCTACACGTGTGCAAGTCATTACTTCAATTCAAATCCAACATGTGGGAGTAAAGAGCCAACATAACAAAAAAAAAAAAAAAAAAAAAGTCTTTCACATCTTGCACTGAACCATTTGTCCCAGTTGGTGTTTAGAACAGTTGCTGTTTGTGCTTATTTGTGCAGCTTAATATATATATATATATATATATATATATATATATATATATATATATAGGAGTGTACAGGAAATTGCCGAAGAGAGTAAAACCTGGCAAGCTCCATGTTCATATTCTTTCCCCGCACCGACTTCAACTCACCAGAGAAGCCAGAGTCTTTTTCAGAGTTGCAGCGGGATTGCCTTCCTCTGGGGTCTTTACTATCACGCATTGCCAGCAGAGTGGTGTTGTTGCTCTTATCTTTAGCATTCTTGCTGGATGTAGTGCGAGAACTGTGCTCACTACAGCAAGGCTCTTCCTTTGGCATCGTGGCTCCTGATGAGAAAAAAAAGAAGATCATATTTTTTTTTACTTTGTCTGAATGCCAGAATAAACATGTTTTGCTCTGCTGAGGGTGAGATCTGCCGGGGTTGTTCCCTGCTTATCATCCCACTGCATGCTACGACAGATCTGCCTTCCTTTTTTTAAATCAGAACATCAAAAACAAACAACATAAACAAATAGTTAGTGGTGCATCATGTCATCATTAGAAAGTAACATTGTTGGATACAGGGTGTGAAACATTTTGAGTACATCAATGAAATTCATCACATGTAAACAATGACCAGAGATGAATAAATGGTGTGCACTGATATCACCTTTTCAGCATTTTACTGAGAAAAAAAAAGAGTGTGCAGTTCATATTAAATACCCCCTTCTATCTAATATTGGGAAAATTATAACATCCTTTGAGTCAGTTCTCTTATTCTGTTGTGCACATTTTCTGTTTTCCTGCACATACACAAAGGCATATGCAAACTGTTGTGTGTTTGCCTTTGGAGATGTAACCATGACAATCTTGGGATGCTCTCCCAAGACTGTTGTTGAAGCTCTTCAGATGTTATGCATGAAAAGCAAAAGCAACAAGTAACAGAGAAAGTAATAAAACCCTAAAATGTTGGTTTGAGTTTATGGGAAGGATAGTTGCAGCTTGTCCAAGTTAAGGCTTGGGTTAAACATTGATTTATTGTATTGGATTTTACGCACAGGGACACACCTATTTAACCACCATCAATCTTGAACGTTGAAAAAACACAAATGGTTGTTTGCATTTGTCCTCGCCTTAGTTTTTTTTTTTATGGCCTGAGGATTGACATAAAGGCCATACATGAATAAACCAAGAAGGGCACAAAGGTACATGCAACATTTCGTAAGGAAAATGTCTAGATCTGCCTCTAAATTTAATGGAGTTCATATATAGATGCCAGCGTGATGTCACTCACACATTTCTGGACCAGAGGTGACCATATACAAATAGGTGGAGCTGGAGAGGAGCGCCTTTATCATGATTCAGCCACTTGACAATCACAAGGTAGCCTCTCACTAAATCATATTCAGGTTTATCATCTGTCTTACTCTTCCAAGAAGTGATCATTGAGATCCCCTACTCATTTCACATGGTTACCCATATAATAAATCAAATGACGAGTCAGGCCATTTTCTCATAGACCATAGGCAACATGTCTCAGACCCTGCTGGCGACTGGAAAGACTGCAGTTTTAAGGCGGCAATGGCTTTACTTTTCAGAGCCAGAGGGTATGTCCAGTTCTTCTATACAATCTCTTATTCCTCCTTGGCATATGCAACCATCAAAATGTTCAGCTTGGACGAGCATTTATTCTATGCAAACTTTTTAACATTTAACAATGATAAGCCGTTTCTAAAAAACGGCATTGAAATGAATGGTCATGGCTTGGTGTTTTTTCTCTCTTTGATAGCTCATAACCATGACAACCATGCTTTGGTAGGCTGATTCATTCGGGCACACTATGATGCCATACAGTTGTGAAATCAAAGCAAACAATTTCCTACTTTTTATGCTTTAAAAATATTGAGCTTCCTTGAGCTTCAGCGATAAGGGTATTTATGGTTCAGTGAAGATTTTTTCTACCTTTTTATACACACTCAGCAACCTGTTTTGCTTTGATACCTGTTTTTCCATTACCATGGCAATCGGGCTGAAATGATGATGTTAATGTCATACAGTCGTGACATCGAAGCGCACCAGTTTTCCGGTTTCCTTACATAGAAAACATTCAGCTTTCTTTAGCTTTAGCGCTACGTTTCATTTGAGCTTTAAACTTTACCCTTTTTGCATTGCTTCAGTCTGTCAGTTCAGCACCCACAAGCATTTCCTATTCTCTTGCAATTCTGCTTCTTTATTGAATCGTTTGCACATACTTTGGTGGCTAACTACATCTGCTTATGTTATACCACAGAAACCATTCAGCTATTCAACACGTTCACCTTTCGAAGCACATTTGTTCCTGCTTTCAAACTTGTACCCAAAATAATCCTAAGTAGTTCGTAGAACATACTCATTTTGGGTAGTCTAACTTAATATGTTATGTATTCAGTAATCTAGTGGAAAATGCTACTGTACCATAAATATTTGACCTTATATTTACTTGACCGCTCTGTGCCTTCTGTAATGGTTGGGGTGCAAGTCCTGTTTCTGACCAATCAAAAAAAAGGGGGTGAAAGGTAACAGTCATCTGGGGACATCTGCCCTCATTTGACTAACTGCTTGTTACTCATGAACTTTATTTTCGTCTCCACAAGGACACGTGAATGATCAATACAGCCTTGCACTTGACATCTACATGCAAGAAAAAAATCAACATTCGCATCACTATTAATCTTTGTTCCATATTAGTGTTCTCATTAGATTGTACAAATTGGACTCTAGTCTTCACAAGAGAGGGAGACAAGTGGAGAGGGACAGAAGGAGGGAGAGAGAGAGAGAGAGCGAGAGACAGAGCTCCATCCTCTGGCCACCTGTAGAACAATATACAATATCTTATCACTCATATCATTGTGCAGAAGGGACCAACGTGATAATTCGATGTCACCTAAACTGCACAATCTATATCATGCGCTTAACATGCATTCGACAATTCCGGAACCGTCTTCTGTTTCTCTTAAAACCTAAATTTTGACAGGTTTTCTTATATAGTTGATCGCCGATATTTGTGAACCAATATCAACTTCCAAGTCACGTAATGCGACAGCACCGCACCTGTGCAAAACCTCTATCGTGTCGTTACACTTGTAGCAGCTTTCTAATCCGCTTTTTGACAAATGCCTCCCATTTCACTCAGCTCCGGTTACTTCACACTCGTCGCGCGCTTCCGATACTTTCGAAGCCGCTGGGTCCGTGAAGGCACCACCCCCCCCCCCCCCCCTCCCCCAACCCCCCCCCTCCACCCCCCCCCCCCCCCCCCCCCCCCCCCCCCCCCCCCCCCCCCCCCCA